>JBBPPG010000847.1:0-14617 GCA_038091855.1 Leccinellum luteum
TGGTATAAGAATGACCCTCATCTACGTATTTCTGATAGTTTGAACGCACGTATCAAGATTCGCAAAATTTGGCGTGAAGCCACCTCGCCTGATCAACTGCGGCCTATCACTATAAATAACGTGTTCGTAGACAGGGATGAGGAATCCGGAGCTACCAGTCCAACGAATCCGAGACGGCATTCCGTGAGTGGTCGTTACGTTCTGGTGTGGGGTTGTATGGATTGCTGATAATTTTGTTTCCCTACTTCCTTCGTCATTGCTGTCCTCCCACCTCTTTCTTATTATACCCGCGTCTGCCGGTGTTTTCAGATCAGCCGGTTTGCGCGTCAATCCTCCGACCAGAAGAACCCTGAGTCGGTTCGTTTCCTTTTCTATCCTCCCTTGCGCCGGTTCTCATTTGAGTCCTCCGTCCTCCTGTCCTCTCCCTCAGAAGGTGAAAGTGACCGTAGTACGGACAGTCGAGACTAGATACGACCGTGAAAACGGCGTGGACGTGATAGCCGAGATTTCAGAACCCGAGCACGAAGACCCGCATCATGCATAAGATGATGACGATGCATTCTTTCGTGGTAGATTCAAGTCAGTCGGTCGAGCCAGAAACTCGGAGCTGTCGTTCTCCGGGTTTATCCCTTCCGCGTCTGCTTCCGTGTTCTTCAAATTTTAATTTTTATCGAGTCGTTTCCTGCGGCCTGTTTTGACCGGATGTATATTTCTTGTCCGTATCCTATGATTGCGTCCTCATGTTCTTGAAGCGCTCACACCAAGGTGATCGCATATCCATCAAGCTTGGACGTAGAATGCCGAAATGCAACAATTGTATTATCAAATGTGTAACTAGCCTTGAGTTTCCAAATGATTCCATACGGGTATGATGTATGTATGCGGTGAGTTATAGAGGTATGCTCAACGAATGAGTATGTCAATGGAGCTGCAATTAATGAAAGATGGCTAAGTCGTTAAATCCGGGAACGAGCGTAAAACCGTGGGGGAGCGATAATACTATGACGTGGAACGTTGAAAAGAAAGACAAGTAGACCAAGATCTATGACGAGGTCAAGATTAAAACGGATGGGTAAAGTATACCAAAGGAAAAGCTCTGACTTCTGGGATGATGCATCGATACGTGATGACTGCGTTCTGTTATGAATATGCCAAACCCTTGAAGAAACGTCCTTGGCGGCGTGCGCATCTGCGAAGTTGAGTTGCATGGGAATGGCTTCTTCATAAGAGGAACCCGAACACGGCCGTAGTGGCCGCAAGCACTGCAACCAATCCGCCAACATGCCTGGTCCACAACAGATCCCTCTGCATGAATGCTCTGTTTGTTTTCGCGGTCGTTCCGTCCGAGTCCGTATCCTCACTGCCCGTCAAATTCGCACCGTTGGGCTATTGAGCGCACGCATACATTGTACATCGAGACGCGATTACGTCGGAACAAGAGAAGGGAAGAAAGTCAGTTGCAGGGCCACGGTTGACAAACAGACAATCAATGTACCCCGATAAGTCGTGACTGATCCACGAACGCACACTCGTCGGACGTACAGGTGCATTTGCCTGCTATCGGATCCCAGAAAGGTGTGGAACAGTTGGTGGGCACTGTTTTCGCCGCATAAGACACTAACGACGGGAAAGATGGAAGCAGAAGGGCTTACATCTGAATCGGGGTTGCTGACCATTAGCGACTTGTTGAGGTGGGTTTGGGTTGGCCGGAGAGGGTTCCATTTGTGGACAGCCGTACTGATCAAATTTATGGTTAACGAGGCCCACAATACCTGACGTCTGAAAAGAACACGCACGCAAGTATAGAATGGGAAATCTGAAAAGGAGCACTCATCCAGCAGACCTTGCTCGCTGACCGGTATACCATTGCAAATGTGTATTGTTGGATCAACGTCAGGGGTCGGGCATTTGAGAGGGTCAAACGAATTCAGTTCGGAGACTGGGACGGGGTTCTGGACCCAGGCAAGCAGCTGTTCATTGGACACGATCCATACGTCCTGTTGCTCCTGAAGCCAATCCAGGTACTGGTTGATCATGTTGATGGTGGAGATCGGAGCATTAACGCCGGGATACGTGGTCTATGAGCAACCATGAGGACTCGAAGTATTACGCCACACGACGACCATCCGACTTACAGAGAGATGGATAGGGTGGGTGTACAATCCGATCGGCTGACGGTTCCCGTTGTAATGGGCAGTGAATGTGTTCTTCATATACTCCAATGTGGCAGAATCGTCCACTGTCAACGCGCCGTTAGCGGCGTCCAGCCAGGGATCCATGAGATGCGGTCCGTCCACACCGAGCTCGTCAAAAAAGGCGTACATGGGTATCTCCCAGATACCAGGGATCTGCGGTTGTCCTTGACAGATTCCTTGGGCCGTGGAACAGTCGTTTGCAAGGCCGTAGTCCAATGTGTATGGCCAGTAAGCATCCGTATTCGGGTCGGTGACAGGAATGGAGGAAACAGTCGACGAGTCGTATGAAAAGTTGGCTGCAGCAAGCAGGTGAAAAGTCTCGCTGGTGTAGTTGAGGAAGGGTGCACGAAAACCCTTGATGGCACTAAAGGGGATTCCCGCGAGAGCGTTGAGGGCAATCAGGTTACCATTAATCTCTGACGCGGGCGGGGAACCAACATGGGTCATCCTAAATGCAGATTCAGTCTATTTTTGAGTCAACTAAATGATTTTACATACGTATGGTCTGCAATTTCATTTCCTGCAACATACCAATTCGTGACGAGGGTGTAGTTGGTGTAGTTGAGCGACGTGAAATATGTCATTTTCAGCGGACATCCATTGGGGTTCTGGCGATGCGCAAGGAACTGATTGACAGCATCGAGAGTGTAGGACTGGACCGCGTCATCTGCACTAAACACAACAAATTGTGGAACCTCGGTCTAGTGCCACGTCATAGAGTGAACACTAGTGTGAAGGAAGACAAACGCACCGGACTGAGACTACCCGGAGGACTTGTCCTCGCGCAATTGCACTTAGGAAGCTGGCAGCTGTCAGGATCGCAAGAGTAACCGCTATCAGAAGTGCTGGTTGTCGAAGAACGTATTGCCCCGTCCTGAGCAGAAACGAGCGTTTGGAGCCCAAGCAGGACCGAAAGCAGGGCAACGCTGTGCATCTTGCAAAGGACGAGGGGTGGACCAACCAGGAAGTGAGCTCAAAAAAGCTGCTCAATAAAATAAAAGGAATGGAATGCCCTGCTGCACACGGTCAGGAGAGCGGACAAAGTGCATCCTCCGAGTCTGAACTTAAAACGCTTAGCGGAAACGAGATGACAAATAAATTAACCAGTTCGAGGCTTGGGAGTCCTTGAAGTGGTGTGGTATGACACGTGTCGTATACTTTGTTTTTCTCCAAATTCTGCGAGAATCTACACGACTCAGACTGGTAGGGACGACAGTCAGGGAAATAACGCCTTTGAAGCTTGACACTTTACCTCGGCATCAACACACAAACTCGTTGTCGAGCATTATCAATGGCACCTTTACGTCCAGGCAAGTGTCATTGTCAGATTTTCAAGCCTGCCTCTGGTAGTTTGGGAATCAACCACTGACTGGGTTGCCAACTTGCTGGTTCGAATATTCCGCTGTTGATTCGTTGGCTTTCAACCAGTCGATCGGACGTTGCTTCCTATTTTTGGTCAGACACGTGACATGCTTCTTACATAAAAGGCGCCGGTAAAAAAAATTCAAGTTGAATCAACGCACTCATGTCAAATTACAGACCACGTCTGTCGTCAGTGAACGATTGATTCATTGTGGTTTGTGCCAAAGTAGCGCGGAGAACAACTTTTCATTTGGCACGTCTTAGTGCTATGTCATCTTTGCGTTTTTTCTGTCAGTAGAGATGCAGGCCGGTGGTCCCTACATTCACCTATGGTTGTCGTACGTCATATTTCTGAAATCCAAGTATTCTTTCGGACCTGGTTGGTTTCAACATGATGTCATGTCACAGTGACCTCCTAACTTTTACGCTCACCACCAACTATCAACCATTCAGCCACCCGCCGACATGACAAAACCACGTTCAGGCGGTGCGATGATGTCCAAAGTGGGCAACCCCCAGATATACGAGGACCATGAACAACGGTACGTCTCTTGCTCTCCAACCAAGTTAGACACACATCAAGACCTACCTCTCCGCCCTTGTGGTGATAGACCTCCCGCCGGAAAAACGGACCACAACCTGCCTAAGAAACACGTCCCTGATCAATGGCATATTGATATCGACCAGCTGTATGTCCATTGTCTACCGTCCCGTCATCGATGATATGTCCGACGACTGACCCCTCTTGTAATTTCATTTCACCGCAGGAGCGAGCGTGAGATTGGGGAGAAGATGGCGGAGGCACATCAGCATTCCCAGGACATCGCTCACGGACAGGGAACGATGAGTCCAGGTGCAGACCCCAAGGTGGATCCTTTGGGACCAGCGACGTTTCATGGCAACGAGCCATCAAAGGGTGCAAAGATCGACGCGGATATCATGGCTGAGGAGCACGAGGAGTTGAAGCGGAAGGGCAAGGCGTGAATAGGTTAGTACGTTGTTCCTGGAATAGCGGTAAGTTTCGATGAGAACGAGGTGCAATGACTCTTTGTACTGTAGTGCATTCAGCACATGTATAACTGCATCTGCTTATAGCAGCGGGTGGCTTTCCTACATCCACATTTTCAATATCCATATCTGTCCGCAGATTGCAATTAGGACGTGGAAACACCCCAAGGTACTTGATTACTGTCAGATCTGCAACAACAGAGCATGGTCGTATCCCTGACAGCGAAGCTCAGCGCGCATACATCGTGGGTCCCCCATCTACGCGTCCCATGAACCTATCCACCGTAAAGCGAGCCCTTGGCTCGCGAGGGACCAACGTCTCCGATATATTGATCTCCGCCGCGGCACTCGTATCCCGCAGAAGGTCCGGCTCGCGAGGGCGATGTATGACGGTCTGGACGATGCGAAGCGGTCCGCTTGGACTGTCCACCCACAGGTGGGGGAGGACGAGGCGTGTGCGGTGTGGTAACTGGATCAGTTGCCACACCGAGAGGATCATACGAGCTAGGAGCGGGTTGCCTATAGAACTCCTCATCCGGCTGAGACCGGGACATCTCTGTTTGCGCTCGAATCGCGACTCGATCTGGGAGGTTGCATGTTTGGAGGACACCCTGCTGGACGACGATCGAGTTGTCGATGGCCGAATGAGCGTAGTAGGGATAGACTACTTGGTTCCCGTCTCCAAGTTCAGCTACGGACGCGGACGTCAACTGCTGGAAGAACAGTGCAAGCAGAGCAGACTGGGCTTACTCTTGTCCTCTGGCTTGTAGTTGAACGGGAACTGACGCATCTTGCGGGCGGCATGGATGGCCCAGCAGAAGAACCCAATGCTGGAGATGCTGAATGCTACGACGACATCTCAAGAACGGGATAGAGAGCGGATAGATGTGAGACATACCCAAGATTGCAATCAAGTCCCCAACGCACACGTTGGAGTGGAGCGAGAATGGCCTGCACTCTTGAGGTATCGTGGCATTGGAAGCCCGAACGACGAGAGTATTGGGGAAAATCATCTTGATGGGTCGTTGATGCTCAGGCGGACGGGTACTTTCGAAGGTATTAAAGCGTGGCACTTGAAAGCCCCTGAAGATTTAAGATTAGGCTAGTGGGGCTCGCCGACTCGGGAAAGAGCTGCAATGCGGTACCAGTCCAACAGGCCAGATTGAAGATATATCCGAAGACTGAAGATATCTCTTTCGAGGAAGAAATAGAGGGAAGTTGCAGTGAAATTGAATATCATATTAGTAGTTCAGACGAGCTCGAGCGCGCCACGCTATACAATGGCTATTCGATTGTTCAGTGCCTCATCCGTGGAGAAGATAGCAATAGCTCATCGAAAGGTGCATGCATATTGGGACTCCTACACGACATCGAGTTCCAGGAATACCGCCATCCATAAAGTACATTCAGGTCTCCGTGGGCGTACCTAATACGGTCAGCAATAGAGCCGGGTGGCAGTCGAAAACAATGCAACGTGCAGTGCACAATATTGACCGAACTTGAAGATGGCGTCGGGAGACTCATCAGGACTGGAATTACCTACATTTTGATGCAAACTACGAACCCAATGTGGTGGGCAGTGCTCGTTTTCCTCTTTAGAAAATGTAGGCTTACCTTTCCCATAGATCCCGCGATCTCCAGTCATTGCTCGCTCACTTTGGCGACAGAGCACCATATGGTCATGGAGAGTAACGTTCCTATCAACGCCATGGAGTGATGTATCACTCATTCATATTCCGAAGAGCGCGCGACCCGGGATGGAGCCCTTTTTTGGATGGATCCTTCATCCCGGGCCTTTTCGCTCGACTCAGATGCATTTCAATTGCAGCCCACGAATGGCCTGGGACGACCCATCGTCAAGTGGAGTAGTACAATTTGAAGCGGCGACAGACAAGGGAGAAGGACCTCGGAGCTTTTATAACAACTTACCAGGTTCCTACCGTCAAATGATATTGTTCGCTGAAACCGACGCTTCCTCTATTATACGGTCCCCTGCCGCTTCATCTGCTCTTGTCCAGGTTCAATGAGTCATGTTCTCGCAGAGAAAGCAATGCATACAGCCAAATATACTTTCATTTCCGGTGACGTGAATATTTTATTTTTCGTAGCCTGACAGCTCAGAAATGGCGCTGAAGTAACGAGATACATACCGGTTTTGGCGCTGCTCCCGGTACCAACGCTTGCAACTTGGAGCTCCGAGTTCATCCTTTTTACAAGCGTTGATCGGCGCAGCTGCAAGTGCATAGAGTTCTCATTATTAATATTTCTCCTACTATTTTCTTGCAAGACGAGATCAAATCATGGTGTACTTTACGAATGAAGATCCCGCAGAACCGCGTGCAGACCTGACGCTCGTCATTCTGTCCTGAAACGAGGCACGTTCCTTGCGTTCGTATAGAGATTGAATTTCCCAAGAATAATTTTCATGGAGAGAATTTTACGGCAAGGCATGGTATCCACTGGCTCACGCTTGGCAGGCTGCAATGAGACGATATCGAGAACAAGGCGGTTCACATCAAATTCGTATCAAACTTTCTCGGCTTCTTGCCCTCGAACCTACTTATTACAACGACATATGGGCATACTGATCTTGTGAATCTTTCTTTCCCCTTCCTGCTCATTCGTTCAAGCTGGTCTTTTGTTTGCCCATGTCCGGTACAGTTGCGGTGGATGTTACTACGTTTTGTGGCCCAATCGCGCTGGGGGGGCTATTTGCTTTTGGGTAAGGATGCTGACTTTCCAACTCGACGCGCCATCCAATGTTAATCACATTTTGACAGTCTTTCAGGATGTGTTAGCATGCAGTTTGTAGTGTACTGGCAATTCTACCCAGAGCTTGAACAATGGACGACAACGGCCCTCGTGAGTCAGGTGTCATAAATTTCCCTTGGTAAATGTTTGAAATGTTTTGGTTATCCGCTAGGTGGTGGCAATATGGTACGTTTTGGAGCCGATGAGATCTCCCCATGTATCATAGACTGATGGATTGCTAGGCTCCTTGACTTGTGTCACTCCGCACTCGTCGCTATTGCTGTCTGGAATTCGGTGATCCTCCCCTACGGCAACATAGATTTGTTAGACGTTATTCCCTGGTAGGTAATACTGAGCCGTAGATTTTACTTGGTTGGCGACTAATGGGGGTATGTGCACAGGAGCATCGGGGTGCGTTTTGATACCGGGATACATTGTGACGTCAGTTGACAAGGCAAATATAGCCGACGGTCGCATTGACAGTGCGCCAGTGTCCTGTACTCATCCAAGACAGGTATTCTAATGTGTGATTTTAGGCGATAACGACTTTCCTAGTTCAAAAGTGAGCCCTCTCTAGCCACTGGGCATCCTTGTTTTGATCATCACGGCTAGCTTTCTTGCCTACCGGATATATAGATGTCAGTATGCTACGCCTGCCGTATGTGTCAATGATTGACACCCTTGTCTCCCGCTTAGTGCAAAAAAATAGACTAACAGTCGCGGGCCCGGTGGTAGGCATCACAATTAGAAAACCATCGTTTCCTGACCCTGACAAAGTTGTCAATATAGGTTGTTATTGTGATCGTGCGGCTGAGTACGTCCTACTCTGATTACGCCCTACTCTGATTATCGCCACGCGATTCTAATATCTCGCTATCGATAGTCGCTGCGAGTGGTGAGGACCTTCACATTGATTCTCATCCCGATGTTTAATATTCCTTGCAGTAACAATGGCAGAAATGTAAGCTTGATCAGTGCAGGGCACGGGTCAAACTCTCTGATCCCCTTTCAGGATCAAATTGGGAAGGTACAGCTTGTTCGGACGCCCTTTCCCATCAGTTCGCTAGTTTCTTTTCATAATGGCGATCTCCATCGTTAATCACGCGCCACAGTGGGTCTTCACCTTGGGGCTGTCTCTCTCTGCCCTCGCCGACGTCATTATCACGACATTCCTTTGCTACTTTCTGGGATCAACCCGGAGTCGTTCGCTATTCCCAAGGTCTGTCAAGGATATTTATACTGTCTGCATCATATGCGAATGATGCGAATGAAGTACGAATCGCATTGTCGATACCCTGATGTTGTGGACGATAGAAAGTGGGTCGGCTACGTGGTAAGTTAATGCCATACCGGGGGCTTGCAACTAAATAACATGATGTCAGTTTTGGTGCTGTCGCAACGCTCATATGCGTACGTAGCCCATTGTTATGTGAAATTATACCACGCCGATCTGTCTAACCATCATTCTCACTGCTAGTGGCTTGTGATGCCGAACAATCGGATATTCCTTGGTCTCTATTTTGTCGTTGCGAAACGTGCGTTGACCCGTTCCACATTGACACATTGCATCCATTCACAGGACTCGTACAGTTTACGCCAACTCCCTCCTTGCAACGTGTGTGGCCCCATTCTCAATCCATCGAGATTTGATATTCATTTACTTCTTTCTGCCAGTTTGAACGCACGGGTCAAGATCCGCAAATCTTGGAATCGATATACTCATCAATTGCGGCCCATCGAGTTAGTGCCTGACATCGCGTTTGCAGTCAGAGATGATGATAGTGGACCTTTAAGCCCGCTGAGTCCACGGCGACATTCTGTACGTGCTTTCTGTCGCATGAGACGGAAATGTAAATATGGATTGCTGACGGTTTTATATTTCGGTCGCTGCTTCTGTCGTTTCCGTTCCTCCGATTGTGCACTTTGCCTTGGCACCCATCATTTCAGGCGCAGGTGCAGGTCGAGCACATTTCGCCGCAGTCTGCCAACTTGAAGCGCGGGAACTCGGTGCGTCCGATTTCATCTTCCTCCCTCTGCGCGAGAGCGTGCGTTCTAATTTACACCCTCGTTTTTTTTAAAAAACTTTATTCTTCCTTTCCACCAGAGGATCGAAGTACGCATATCCCGAACAGTCGAGGCCATGTACGACGATGATGACGATGTAGACGCGGTGGGGGTTGTTGCAAACAGCGGAAGCGAAGAAGATCAGCAGACTGTATAAACTCGGATTGGAGGAGTCTCACGTCTTTGTCTCTGGTAACGGTCTTGTTACGACTGGAGACACCCGGGCCTTTTTTTGCTCTACTTCACGGACATTGATGGACATCTGGACGCTCTTGTTTCGTTCTCGTTCCTTTTGATTTTTTAATTTATTATCGCGCCACCGACCCGAACAGACTCTCCTTCTCATACCTCCCTCTTTACCCTCCACCCAAATGGAACTACACCAGTCTCCATCTCACTCCCTCCGTGATCGAAGTGCGGCTAACTGGACACTTTTCGTCTCTGATTATGTCTTCCCGACGCGATGTTATACAGACGCAGTATACAAAATGACAATGTGATGTACGTAGAAAAACACGTACCCACTGAGTTTCCCCCTAGGTATCGAAGTCGAAGCACAACTTGCTTCGTTGTGGGATGCATCAACGCATACAGATCATGGATCGATCTCCCACTCCCTTTCTGTAATTTAGATGCTGTCTATACAGGAAATCCCTACATTCAAGGCATACGAGGAAGGCCACGTCAGCCCCAACGGCAGATCTGCTCGTATAATGCGCCCATGTCCTTGCTATATGGTTCCAACGCGCCAAATTCGCACCGTCGAGCCATCGGGAACGCGTACCATCACCGGCGACGCCATCGCATCGGAGAACAAATAAAAAAGGAGAAATCTGAGGGGGGAACGTGCTGATGAACGTAACGGGCAGTGGGACAACCCGGTACTCCTGGCGGCCGAGTAGACTCGTGAGAGAGGCACATGGGATAGGAAGGAATATTATATGATCTGAACGTCGGGGCTGTCCGTCGGATAAGTCTTGCGTTGTCCGGCACGCTGCATAACGTTATAGGACTCGGACGCACATTCACCGTGTTATAGTATCCAAACCCAAGAAGCTTGAGTAAAAACGGCCGACCGAAATGAGACGATAAATGATACATGAGTCGGAGTGCTTATGGCGGGTGGTACGAAAAAGAGAATCCTTTGACGGCATCTTGCCATGGCGTGCGTCAATCAAACCAGGCTGGCTCTGACAACTTGGGAACCACCCTATGTAGCCGACTTGCGCGCACTGGACTCGGATGCTGCCAGTGCATCGAGAATCTAGATCGAGGCATATCCTGGCTTACAACGTCCCGCTGGTGTCCGAGTCATTGACAGCGACGCATACTCACAGCCATCTATATGATATTGACGTCGAACTTGAACTTGAAAAGGCAAAAAGACGGAGTAAAAATCAACGCACCCATGTCCAGTTAAACTCACCTGTCGTTGAACGATTAAACGTGGCCCGGGTTTGCGCCAAGGTGGCACGGAGAACAACACCTTCAGACTTCGCATGTCTCAGTGTCATGTACCCATCCCCATCGTCCAATCAAGGCCGAGCTGTACTAACCCATTCAATGATCTTTCGAAACCTCCGGCGAGTTACCTCAGAGTCGTGCTTGCGGGGATAGTCTTCCCACTAAAAAAGCAGATAATTATATAACAGCCCAAGAAATATGCCCCAGTAGAGGCGCATCGACATCGCCCAGGGACAGGGGACGATGGATCAGGTGCAGACCTCAAGGCGGATCCTTTGCGGACCGCAACGGTCGGTGGTAACGAGCCACGAAAGAGTGCAACAGTGACTGATGGGGAGTTTATGGCCGAGGAGCATGTAAAGATGAAGTCGAGGGACACGGTACGACAAGTTACATTGTCTCTGGCCATACAGACACTGGCAGGTACTTTTTGATGCGACGCGCAAGGAGTATATATACATGTACGTGCAATCTGATTATCAAGTCCATTCATTTCATTAGCGATTTGCTCGAGCCAACATTTTCCTGACCTACCTGACGATATTCATTCGCTATCGTCTTCGTCCTCTTCATCCTCTGCTCGGGCGGCTTTAGCCGCATTCTCTTTCCCTAACTCTGCATTCCCGACGGCGTCTCGCCACGCCGTCAGCTCCTCCCCAACCTTGTCCTTCGCAGCTGCGATGGCCTTGCGGAGCGCCTCATAGTATTCTCGGTTGTTGGATACCACTTTCCCATTCACTGTTGAAAAGGCATGTTCACTATTCGGTGCGAGCGAGGATGGAGGATTCGTTCCGTGTGGTAAGGACAGCGCGTAAGAGATCGTCAACATTGTCTGGGTCAACGATGATGGTCAGGACTCCGAATTACATAAGTGTGCGCGTTATCTTATCTCATCTCAGGCGAAACCCCGTCATGTCCGGCCGCGCTCGGTCGAATCGCTCAAAGGTGACTGGTTCACCGGTTGAGCTGTCACTATACCAAAGCGGGTACTATAGAGTGGGTCCTCGCATTATGAGGATGAGCCTTGCAAGCAAGCTTGCTCGCGTGGTTCATCCAAGAGTCGTCGGAAGGACTGTTAGGCACGTTCAACAGAGAGCGACCTTAGCGTAGCTACTCCCAGGCAGACGACTGAACTGGTCGTGCCTCAAGAATCAAGACGCCGCAGGATTACTAGGGGATATTTGAATACATCCGATTCTCAAAGACACGCCTCCTCCTTTGTCGTAGAAAGTTGACGCGTTGACGTTCAAGGTAGTGCGGCCGACTCAAAAGCCAGTTTCGGGCTATGGATAGCGTTGAAGGAGGACATCAAGATAGGCCATGACAAGCGATTGTATCAGGCACCGGTTCTCTCGCAACCAACTTCGCAAAAGAGAGTTTCCGGAAGTAGTCAGTCTAAGTGTGGCGATTGCGACGCCATGATGGTGCGCCAACCTTCATCTGTCGTTCGTCGTGTCTACATAACGTTTTTCTTCGATGATCGAACTATAGACAGACGGTACTAGAATCATTTCAACGTTCCAGTCGAGTCTCCCGTAGACAGGTTCTTAGGTAGGAAGACAATCGTTCCTACTGTTCTAAGGGTTCCAGTCCTACGTTCGCGTCGATTTGTCAGGCAAATTAATGAAACATCTTGTAATTGAACTCACCTCTGGATTCTTCTCGATGTACCGACCTAGAAGCTCTTTACATTCTGGGTCGTTCAAGACGATGACCTCGACACCATTTTGCTTGAGCAGCTCTTCGTCGCCTACCAGCGTCGTATTTTCCCCGATCACGACGCGGGGTATCTTGTAGAGTAAGATGGCGCCTGTGCACATGCTGCAGGGACTATTGAAACCAGAAAGAGGAAGTGAAATTAAAATCCTTAGCAATTCCTCGAAGACAACATGGACGCTTTCAACGCACCTCAAAGTCGTGTACTGTGGCCGGTCAATCCCGCGACGTCAGTCAGTTTCGAGTTCAGATTTAGATGAACGAAAAAACCCCCGGCTGCGAGGTTGGACCAAACAACTCGAACCTACCAATGTTGAGCGTTTGTAGACGGCTGCGCGCAACCTGCCGGCGTCCTCGAGGGCGGCGATCTCAGCGTGCAGCGTGGGCGACGACTTTTGAACCCACTGATTGTGTGCACATCCCAGGACGGCTGCGTCGGTTGCGTCGGACGAGGTACCGTGGTAGACGAGGGCGGCGCCAATGGGACAGCCGCCTTCGCGATAGCTCTTTCGGGCTTTGGCAAGGGCGGTTGTGAAGCCAAGGTCGTCGAGGTTGTTTGCGGGAGGTGAAGACATACCAGCAGCTCGTGAGAGTTTATCGGATTTCTCATGAGTTCTTATCTCGGCAAGATTAATATTCGTCCAGTCGCAAGAATGGGACCGGGAGCCATCCGATTGAACGACCTCGCTGGGAGACTGTCCGATCGTTGTCTTGAATGTAGATGAGTCCCACGCAAGAGGACACTTCGACCCGTTCTTCTTGTTGGCGGGGATACCTGAATCCGATAAATCGTAACTCACTAGTACTCACTTCCGAGTCCTCAGTGCAAGTATCATGACCAAATGTTCGAATCCCGACAACTTTCAGCTATCCGCGCAACTCCGACGCGAGAATGAAAACCGCGTGAGGGCTTGTTTTCTGGCCTCTTGTCTTGTTCTCTCACAAACATACATCGTGATGACGGCACTCCTTGTCCAATAACAATGCAGGCTCTTGGTGTACTATTTACTTGACGAGCCTGTGTTGTCAGCATAGTATCGACGGACTCACTTATCCTGCTATTTTTTAAGCACTAGATCATACTTGCATTTTTTCCTGCATCCTGCAACAGCACTAAATCAACCATAGACTATAGAATCTTCCATCTTAAACGACTCAATTAGAAGCACTAGACAAATTTCCGACTCGCAAACGATACCATGAAACAATACCAACAGCCGGTACACTATTACCCACTATAAAATATGCAAATGACACACCCTCTCTCACCCACTTCTGTTCTCCCAGTGCTCATTTCCCTCCAAGCCTGCAATGCAGCACATGTCAGCAAAGCGCTCTGTGCCCTCCAAGACGTGTATTTCCCCCATGCAGTGTCATCGATGATGAAAATAACAATGACGGGTGCCATACTGGTGCTGAAGCAGTCACTGGAAGTGGCTGTACCGACTTTCCGGTGCAAGAGAACAGCATGCCATATCCATCATGACAGTGTGCCCGATTCCGGGTATGCCTCTGCTGAGGAAGATGATGAGGATGATGAGGATGAAGGAGACAAGGAAAGGGAGGAACTGGATAGACTACATTCCAATGCGCTTGAGTGTGGCTATGCAATAAAATGGCTGACTGGAATGGTGAAGTGGGGCGATGCCTGGGTCGATGCGGCTAGCCTATCCATGACTGCTGACATGCCGATGCTTTCGTCTGAGGAGCAGGCAGCAAGGGCAGCACGCCTCAAAGACACATCAAAACTCCTTTCGTGCTTTGCAGGTAGTGATTTAAAGTCCGGTCCGGTTCGGTTTTTTGCCTTTTTTGGGCATAACCGTAACCGTAACCGGTCCTGGGAATTTCCTGATTTGGAAAAACCGGACCAAAACCGATGAAAACCGATAAAATCGGTCTTTATCGGTTTTTGTCGGTCCGGTTACGGTTTTTAACCGGTCTTTCAGGGGTATGAAAAATACTACCGATTCCCGGCTTCCGCTCCATATTTTTATTATGTAAATCGGTTCAGGGGTCGTCGAGATATGACCGTTTTAAAACTGCATGTTATTTCTCGA
>JBBPPG010000848.1:0-14597 GCA_038091855.1 Leccinellum luteum
TCCCCTACCTCCACATTTCCTGCCCGCTCGGCGACTCGCGTGCTTCACTGCCACTCCCCAAATATAGACATTCCGCAGATTCCCGCTCGGTTGATCGCTCCGACTCACGAACTTCACCGCCACTCCCCTAATATAGATATCCCGCTCGGCACCACGCGCTGCCCGCTCCCCCGACTCACGCGCTCACTGCCACTCCTAATATAGACATCCCGCCTGACCGATCAACACCGGCAAGTTCCGAAACCTTCGTGCAGCTCAAGTCACGCGAAAGATAGTCATTTTTGTAGTCATTTTCGCGCCTTTTCCAGTCGTTAGAGGGCTACAAAGTATGCTTATATCATTAGGAAGTATGTACATAGTTGAAACAAGCGAAATATAATGATATAATGACGGTATCGTAGTGGGGGAACTGCACAAGCGATCGCGATGATTCGCCGACATGTTGGCCCGGGTGCGCTAGAGTGTTGCTTTTCACGGTGCGCCTTTTTTCTGCCTTGGTCCCCGAGTTGTACCTTTGTCCTTACGCTCTTTCCTCGGCTTCTTCATCAATGGCATGTCTTCACCGGAGATTGAGAATACGACCTGGTGAGCTGCGCGCATGCGCTTCAATGATGTTGTTGGAGCAGGTGTCGAGGTGGTGGTGGAGCCCAGTGATGAGGGAAGCGTTGACGTCGATGGCCCCGGTGTAGCCGTGGATTGTGTCGCCGTAGCCGTAGTAGATGGTGTATCCGGAGTAGATGACGGTGTACTAGTAGCCGACTCGGCGCCAGTGGATGGATTGGACTCCGTGGAATGGTTCTGATTGAGTATCACATCGACTCTTGCATTGTCCCATTGCTCAAACTCCTCGTTCGTGAACTTGCGGAAACGCGTCGCACCGGACTCCCAAGCTTGATAGAGAACCCGTAGCTCGTTTCGAGAGCTGATGTCGCCAGGGGAAGTAAATTTCGAGAGGGGCCAGTTTTCTACAACTACCCGGTACTTTTCAGTGATATTTGTGTCGAAGTTTGTGTAAAACATTCGGTTCACATGTGCAGGAGCGGCTGCTTCTCCTGGGTAGAGCGTAAGAGCGAATGAAAAAACATGAAACGCCGGATGGTTCACTCACGAAGTCGTTGTAAAATGATTTCTGTCGTCTTCTTCTTCAACTCGAGAACTTCGTCGAGATGTGTTTTCGCGATGCCTAAGTATTACGAATGAGATGGGGATGACCAGACGATGACCAGACGAGGTTATGAACGTACCTTGGACCCCCGATATGCAGAATCCTTCCAAACGATAGGCGAGAGTTGATATCGAAGACTTGTAAGAATACTCGAAGAAATCTTTGACGCGTTGGGTGTGAAACACATGCGGTTGATTCCAGTGGTGGGTATCCGGGCGAACACCGAGAAGAATGAACTCGATGCCGGTACGCGCATTCAAGGCGGTGAGCTGGAGTCATTGTCAAAACACGCAAACACCACTTGAAGACTACATACCTCATGATCAATCTGTATGAGGGTTTTCTGTGCATCTGCAAAGGCGTTCAGCATGACGTTGTGTGGAGCGAACTGTTTCATCTCTCGAAAGTCTTCGAGGGTCTTTAGAGCGTCCGTGGTTGCTGCTTCTTGTTCTTCGGTACTCATGGCCTTCCACTGTGTGCTAATGTCTCTTGCGAGCTCACTAGACTTGTGGCGCTTCTGGCCAGCGGGTAGCTCTGTCGACAAGTGTTAGCCGTGATCATTTTTATGCCGGGGGACACTGACCTGAGTTGATACGTTGAACCTCTTGTTTAAGATACGCGTTCCAGCGTGTTGCCTTGCGGGAGTGTGCAACAAGACGCGACTGCTGCATAATTTCCTCGTAATAATAGTCAATGGAGTGCTTGCCAAATCTTTCTCTGAGTGCTATGGCCTGGTCCATGACGACCTTCTGAGCGGTTGCCAATGCTTCACGGTAAGCTTCCCTATTGGCTGCGCGATCTATCTTCAGCTTTGAGCGTTCTTCCTTGCTTTTCTGACGGTGAACGTATGGCTGGCGCCATGGCTTACGAACCGTGGTGGTTGAAACTTTGCGTAAAGTGGATGCATAGCGACGTAGCTTGTTTGCAGCCTTGTCTGAGTCGTGTGCGGGCATGGTTTAGGTGGGGACGCAAAAAAAAACATTGTAAGTTCATCGCTACAAGACATCACGTGACAGAAACATACAGACCCTTCAGTCAAAAAGTGTCATACCCTTGGTTCCCCCGAACTGTACATTTACTTGTATACATGGGTCCGGCCGGGGCCCGGCCGAAGTACGTTGTTTCGGTACAGCCGGCTTCGTAGTCTTGGTACATGGTGATATGGAAGATGGAGGCAGCCAAAAGGGGGTAGTGCGGCCGGTGATGCTGGTACGTAACTAGTGAGGTGGGATAGGGAATCATCCTGTGACCTTCCTTGCTGGGCTCCTATCTCATGTTGGAGGTACCACGACCACGCGTACTTTCGGCCCCGGCCGCGGCTCAATATGAGGTCACATACGGCCGAGGGTGGTGTTACGGTGTGTATAAGACATGTACTTGCAGTCCCGGCCGGCAGTCAATACAATGTCTCTCGCGGCCGGGATTGGGGGTACGATGTTAAAATACATGTACCCAATATGCCAGCCCGGATGTACTGCCTTCCAGCTGAGAGCAGTGGCACAGTGCATATTACAATAATACATACCCATGCTTCGAGCCATCAATATGAAGTGTCCTATGGCTGAGGGTGGGGGGGCGGCGCCGGCACAGTGGGTAATGAGATATGTACCTGCAATTCCGGCCGGGTTGCAATTCCATGTCTCATACAGCCGAGGGTGACAGTATGGTCCTGATGATGCCATGTACCTCTGGCCCCGGCCGGGGTCCATAGCACGTCTCGTATGGCGGAGGATTGGGGTACCTTGAATAGCACATGTACCCTGTAGTCCGGCCGGCGCGCGGCCGGGAGTTGGGGTACAGACCTTGGGAGACCTGTACCCGCGGGCCCGGCCGGCGGCCGATACCACGTCTTGTGTGGCCGGGGGCGGGGGTACTGGGCATAGAATGCATGTACCCAAGAGCCATGCCTGTCATGTACCTACCATATTTGATACAGCCGAGGCTACGGGTACAACCCATGGAAGCATGTACCCCCGGTCCAACGTACGGCCGGGATTGGGGGTACGGGTCATAGAATATGTGTACATACGGCCACGGCCGAGGTCAGACACCATCTCCAGTACGGCCGCTTGCTGGGGTACAGATATCACCATTCACATATCTGTGAGTGCAGCCGAGCCCAAATACTGTGTCCCACACGCCTAGGGGTGGTGTATGCTGTGTGTAACACACGTACCTCCAATCCCGGCCGAGGCCAGATACTATGTCTCATTCGGTCGGAGGTCCCCAGGGGGTACAGTGAGAATGACAGACGTACCAGCGAGCCCGGCCGCAGCCACAGTCTTTCGGCCGGAGGGGGGGTACAGCACGGATGATAGATGTACTCATGATCCCGGCCGAGGATACATAGTATTGGTGATACGGCCGGAGGTCCGGGGTACGGTACGTATAATAGACATACCTTCAATCCCGGCCGAGGATACATAGTATTGGCGATATGGCCAGACATCTTGGGTACAGTACATATACTAGACGTACCCAGGCGGCCGGCCGCGGTCAGATGCATTATCTTAGCCGGCCGGAGGTCGCAGTATGGTATGGATAATAGACGTACCGACCATCCCGGCCGCGGTGAGATAATGTATTTCATTCAGCCAGTGGTGGTGGTGATATGGTACATACACCTAACAGACGTACCCATGGTCCCGGCCGGGGCCAGACAGAATGTTGTACACGGCCGGAGCCGCCGGTATGGTATGAATAACAGACGTACCACACACCCTGGCCGAGGCCAGATACTACATCTTATACGGCCAGGATGTGGGTATGGTACATAAAAACCACGTACCCCGGATCCAGGCCGCACTGCAAATCATGTCTGCTGCAGCCGGACACGAGAGTATGGTTCACACAACACACATACCTAATATTCCGGCCAAGGCTGAATATCATGCCACATACGGCCACAACCGGGGGTACAGTCATTCAAATAAATGTACCGGCGATCCCGGCCGAGTGCTGACACCCCCATTCATACGGCCGAGGCCAGGGGTACGGCACGCAAAACAGATGTACCACGGAGCCCGGCCGGAAGGATCCCGCATGTTCCGTACGGCCGAGGATGATAGTACAGTGCCCAGACTATCCCGGCCGGGCCTGGGGGTACATGCAATGATGCCACTGTACACCCATTCCCGGCCGTATGCGACATGATTTAAGACCATGGACCAGGAATTGTGGTGTTGCCCCTGATCTTCCTCTCCGGCCGGGCCTGGATGTACATGCACCAGTACCAACGTACATCAACATCCGGCCGCACCACCAACAAGTTTGTCCTCAGCCATAATATGGGGTACATGCACCAAGATGATCACACCACTATTTCCACTGGCAGCCAGGATAGTGCTCTGACATACCATAAAGGCTATAACCTGTAACCCCAGCCCCGGCTGGAGCTGACATGATGTTGGGTCTCAGCCAGGGCAGCTGGTATGTGACAGGACACCACCATACTCTGCCCTTGGGCCCTATGGAACCTAATGTGGCAGGTACATGGAATTACAAAATATTTTATAATATATAGCTGCAATGAGATATTAACTTGCAACACTTTGCAAATGTGTACATTAAGGAATATGTACAAAGCCAGAAAATTTCTTCTGTGCAGAGTCCCAAAATCTCTGCCATATATCTGCTTGTTTAGCAGCATAAGCTCTATGACCTGGATCCTCTGCACTGTTTTCCCGTTCCTCCCAGATTCTCCTCTGGTATTCAAACCACAACATGGTCCAATACATTTCATTTCTTACCATGTCCAATTCCTCTTTCCATCTTTCATATCTTGCTCTGGCCTTCAACCAACCAACTCTTTGAACTGAAAAGAAATAAATGCCAATTTATCATCAAAATCAATTTTCAGAACTCACATTCCTCACTCCACTGAATAAATGAATCTGATCCATGAGATACTCCTCCAATCCGCCAAAACCAAGGAAGTACATCAGAGCTTTGGCCAAAACGGTTTTCTTCAGTAATATCCTTGGATACTGCGAGATCTGATGGATGGATGAGTTTGTACTTGTCAAGGATATCTTCAGGAGCCTTCAAAGATAGAAGAGCATCACGGGCACGAATATATCCTCGTACATCCTGGTTTATCTTGTGTACAACTCGCCGAATTTCTTTCTTTGTCCTGGTATCAGTGCGTACAGAAGAGGAGCTTCGAAAGTTCATCCTATATAGGATTGATTTGTTTCCGAGATGCAGCCTAAGCTTCTCCAAACAGTCATTGGCTTGACCAGTGCGCAGCTGAAGCTCTTCTTTCACTAGCTGTCGTTGCCCAGCATCTTCCTCCAATATTCTTCCAAAAGCAGACGGCATAGAGAGTTTCATGTCTTCTGGATTGACTTCCATCACAGTATCCTCTCCATCTCCATAATCTTCATCATCCAAACTACCTGTCCAGAATTGATCTTCTTCAGCCTCCTCAATATCATCACCAGTTTCCTCTAAGCAAAAAGGAAAATCATGATTTTGTAGCTTGGAATCATCAAACTCTATGCCTGGTGCAAACCATTGCAAATTCTGATTGAATTTGTTGATTCTTCCCAGAAGCCGTTTTCTTTTTTCTGCTATGATGCCTTTTTGGGTGGATGATAGGCTTCTGGGCATACAACGCATTTCTGCACGTAAAGCATCTCTATTTCATAAGTTGTAATTTTAGTACCAGATAAAAAATATTGTATACATACTGAGCATCCTCAATCATAATACCTTCCACCAACCAGCTGACAGAAGTTTGTTTTCCAGAGGTAGATGCATTTTTCTCTATTAGATTTAACCTAATCTCTGCGAGGGTTGGTGCTAACAATTGATATCAAAGTCAAAAATTGAGCTTCCAAGTAAACTTTCAAAACAAATACCTTGATCCATTCTCAGGGTATAAATGTCCAGTGCCTCTCCTCTTTTCTCACTGGCATTATTTGCCTCTTGAGACCATGATTGTATCTGTTCACTACCCAATGATTGTGTAAGCTCTTCTAGTGGAACTCTCGTCTTCTCCACTCCTCCAAGAGCATTCTCATACTTTGTGCATAAAGTATCAACTATACAAATTAAATTTAGGCATAAACCAAGCAAATAAAACAAACATCCATACCTATACCCACAAGTTTTTTCCAATTTGAATCCCTCATATGGTCATCATAGAGTTCCTGACGATGAGCTGCACTCATAGATCTTGCAGAGGGTGATATTTTGTTGAAAGAAGCCCAAAGGGTCTCCAATATCTCACCATCTATGTGTCCTGCCCCCTTCACAAACATAAGACTAAATCTGGGAAAGCACTCTAGCTTGTGAGCACTGAGATGAAATTTTCCCACTGCAGGCAGAATTTCCAATCCTGAAGGAATGGATAGAGAATTGGAAAGCGTGACTCTCCTTCCAAAGTTCTTGGACCATTGACAAGCAATATCATATATGATGAGAGCTTTTTGAATGCCAGTGGAGTTGTATGCCAGGGCTTGGCAAATGGAATAGTCGATGTTCTTATGTCTTTATAATTCAAATCAAAAGAGAACAAACAATGAAAAAAAGAAAAATAACACACTGTTCCCCTTTGTAGAAATCCACTATAGAATGAGGTACAAAGCACCCATGACGAGCACAAGCAGTAGCTCCAACTCCAGTTGCTCTCAAATTAGCCATCTTGATGTTTGCATTGTTTACAGCATGGTGATTCTGACAAGTAGATCTCTGCCAAGATATGAATATTTACTGGGAACAATATAATTATATTGGTTACATACCTCCTTGTTGTCTGGTGCAGATGATATATGGTCCTGATAGGCACGATCTTCTACCATGTATCCAAGACCATCTGATAGAGAGACATCATTCTCAGGCTTTCGCATCTTCATATGTTGTGCAGTGAAGTTTCCATCCACAACATATCTAAGAGCAATAGTATCACTAATGATATATTGCAGTCAATTTTTTTTCAGTTGCTAGAGATAGAATATAACACATACCTATCATACTTTGTCTCCCATTCAGATGGCAGATTAATTCCTGGCTGAGGACAGGCTGGACAAAATAATGCCAAGTCACCATGACCTGGCTCCTTATCTCTATGATGCCCAAACCCAGCCCTTTTTCGATGCATGAGATCTCTCCATATTCTAGATGCTCTCATGAATTCACGATATCTATCCTATATGACAATGTAAAAATTCACAAATATATATTATATATATATATATGAGACTTACCAGCACAGAATCTGGATGGGTATTACTTGTCATTCTTCTCAGCTTCTCATAAAAGCTATAGGCAGAAACCTTGCATTCCAAAGCTGCCAGAAGGAAATCATCCAGAACTTGAAATGTGAATGCCGTTTGAGGATTTTTGAATGAGGCAGGAAATAGTCGAGCTTGGAACAGCTGGAGATGTCTATCTTCTTGGGTAGCACCATTGCATTTGCACCACCGCACAGAGTGAGTGAAAACCCCAGCAGAATCAACAATAGTAACAGAGTGGGAAATCGTATTGATCCCATCTTCAGAGTTCAAAGGGCAAGGCCTTCCACCATGACCTAAATCCAGAATAAATCCAAGGTCCTGAAGTGACACAGCTTCATAGAATCTATTGTTCCACCGCTGAAGTTGATGAAATGGATGGGAAGCATGAGTCTGAATGGCACAGGATTGACACCATGCTTGATTGCCATAGCATGAAAGACATCGTATGTTACCATCTGCTTGATAACAGTGGTCACATGTCGGAAGACTTTTTGAGGGGCTTTCAGACTGCAATAGGAGAGAAAGGTATGTTGATCTCCATGGAATCCATTCCAGTAGAAAGTCATTCTGCGTCTATTTGATTTCAATTCAATGATGATTAGAATGTAAAATAAAATTATTCTCTTACTTTTGTTCTTCTGGATTCATCACTCCCATCATTATTGATATGGCATTCATCCAGAGCCAAATTATTATCCGACAATTGAGAGGTAGTAGTGTCGAACACAAGCTTGGGAATTTTTCTTTTGGGTGTCTCTACCTCACCCTCAGAAGAATACATATGGGTTGCATCCACTTCTTGAAATATCACCTTTCCTCTCCGTGTAACAGAGGGAGTAAAAGTAATCAAGGATGATTGGCCAGACCCCGATGCATGACGTGTAGCTTTGGGTGTGTGTAACGTAAACCTCGCTCGTTTGGATGTTCTGCTAGCTCGAGACATTTTTCAACATGGGTTGCTGTCGATCTTGACAAATCTTTAAAATATGAATCCATGTGGACTCAAATAGGCATTATTTGGTATTAATTTACAGCATCAAACTTCCTGAATTAAAATTCTTTGCCAAATAGCCGAGTCTAGATGACAGAATGACAGTTTAATATCAGACAAAAGGAGATAATTTTATTCTGATCTTGAGTCGAGATCTAGTATATTAGCCGATCAAAAATACAAAGACACTCGGTTGAGCCTTGGCTAGCCAATTAGATTTCTCTTCCCTTTATGTGATAAATGAAACCTTCTGTTACGTTATAAGATAAAACCTTCTGTTACGTTATAAGATAAAACATTTTTGTTACATTATAAGATGAAACATTTCTGTTATGTTATAAGACAAAACCTTCCTGTCACATATTCAATATTATACAAGAAAGGAATAATACAGATCTACATTGCTGTTATGTCACAAAACTAAAAATATCTAGTCATATTTGAAATCATCAACCTGAACTAAATTGCCTCCACCAGCTCAATTGGGTTGGCAAGCATGGCCTCGGTATGTTTACTCTATGCTGTATGGCATCTTTAGAGTAGTGTGTAAGAACAATTCTTTCCCCACTTGTCCATGCTGGAACAGAATGGAACAAAGTTCTACCTGTGAGAAAAATAGATGTACCTGCTTGATATTGAAAAGAAGCATGTAGATCGTCGAGCTTGAACACAGCATTGTGCTCTAAACCAAGACTGAGAAGATGATCATAGAATACATGAGCCCCTCCTGAATCTGTATGTGTTTTAGTGGTTCGGTTGACGATGACTTCCATACCCTCATAACTGGTGGGCCAGACAGACAAGGGATTGGATAGCAACTTCTTGAGTTGCTCTATTGATGCTGTATTAACAGCCCACATCTCTGGATGAATAATGTGCAGCACTGCATCCAGTAATTGTTCCACTGGTTCTATCTGTTGCAGCCAATGCTGTACACCAGCTGCATGCAGAGCACCAGAACGAACAATGGGATCTACAAGTCTCTACTCAAAACATATAAAATTAACAATCAAATTCAAATTCAAGTGCACAAACCTTGTGTCCAATCATGAAGGTACCAATTGAAATAGTCAATCTTCCTTTCCCAAATTGAGAGTCATCTGAGATCTCCAGAAAGCCTGTGTCCCTAGAAGTATTCTTCTTGCATGAATACTTCGATCCAGTCCAAAGAGGTTTCAGACTTCGCATGATTGTATTCACCTGAGCCTGAATACAATTTAATAATTCTTTTTAAATTGAGATCAAACTTACTACTCGTAGAGGCATCAGTAAGGAAGGTAAGTACCAAACCAATATTTTTCCATGGCAATCCACGAGAGTCATTGGCTTATCAAAATAGCCAAGTTCTACTTTTTCAAAATATTTGCCTGCACGACCCTCTTTCTCGGCCTCTGAGTATCGATCATAATCCCATGGTATCTGGACTAAATGGCCATTCTATATGTATCTGTTTCAGAGAAAATAGAAACTCACCTGGATTTAGATATGCAGCTATAATTAAAATAGCACACCATCGGACTTCTCTCCCAGAGGGGATATCTGATAAGGGCTCCACAGAGTGACCTTCAGCTCTCATCTCTGCCAGAAGCATGTTTATCCTCAACCTGAATAAAGGACATCATTAATTGGACCAGACCTAAGGAAAATGCACAAACCTTGCTTTCTGAAGGTTCTTAGATGAGATCATATCATTTTGGATGATCCTCCCTAATGCGACCACATTCAGCATCTTCTGTACTTCAGCTACTAACTGGGATTTGTAATTGACATCCGCCATGATGGGAAACAATGTAGAGGATACAAAGAACACTAGATCTCTTTTGAGGCGAGATTAAATTCCCACATTTTCAGGCACTTTTGTTCCGAAACACTAATCTGTACTATTCCAGAAAGAATTTAACTGTGACCCCACAGGATATTATCATTGTGAAACATCAATCTGTACTATTCTGGACATAATTAAATTGCCACATTGCTAGATGACAAACCATTTATACTAATCTGGATTAACACTTACATAAATTACCACATTGTCTTGGATAATTGTTTCGAAACATCAATCTGTATAATTCTGGAATTGACAGTCAATTTGTACATAATCAAAATACATCACGTGACAGCATTTATCAAACTGGCATAGTCACACCCTAGAATGCCATAATCTCCCAGACTTTGAATACAAGTTCTCGAAGGTTGCATTTTAATCAAACAAACTCAAAAATGTAGTATAAAAAAA
This sequence comes from Leccinellum luteum, assembly GCA_038091855.1. Lineage (NCBI taxonomy): Eukaryota > Fungi > Basidiomycota > Agaricomycetes > Boletales > Boletaceae > Leccinellum > Leccinellum luteum. The sequence continues at coordinate 10,632 of JBBPPG010000848.1, forward strand.
ATCTAACTAAAAAGGCTGAGCACGCCAGGTCACCAACGAGGGGGCCCTCCTCATGACTTCCCGACGAACTCAGAAAAGAAAATATAAAGTGTCAAAACAAAAAAGAACAACAAAACAACATTTCCAGCAGTGTCTGACGGGCACAAATAAGCACTCAAAGGAAGAAATAGGAAACTATTGAGTTACCTAGGTGGTTGACTAGGACGAGTGATGGACAGCAAATCCCAACAATGAAACAGGGTCTGAGGCAAAAAAAAGATTAGCAGGATTGACAGGCGGCATGATGGAATATTTTACCTTCCTGAACGACTAACATCACCGAAAGCAACAATCATAGGCCATAATGGAATACCAATCAAATATCTAAACTGCACTGATAGTCAGTTTCTGTCAATCGAGCTTCGAAACCGCACCTTGCGGGGTCCGATTATTCCCACCAGACCTGACAACCAACAAACCGCAATCCGATAATCAAATCCAATGGACCATGTGGGAGAAGCACAGAGGCACCTAACACACCACAAGGCCCGAACCAATAGCCCAACACGCCATGCGAGAGAAATGCAGAGGCATCTAACACACCGCATAACTCAATATCCAAACCAACAAGGGCCAAGCGAGAGAAGTGCAGAGGCACCCAACACACCGCATGACACGAACCGACAGCCCATCATCCCATGCGAGAGAAACGCAGAGGCGTTCAACACACCGCACGACTCGATAACAAAACACAAGAAGGGCCATGCGAGAGAAGTGCAGAGGCACCCAACACACCGCACGACCCGAACCGACAACCCAACATCCCATGCGAGAGAAACGCAGAGGCGTTCAACACACCGCACGACTCGATAACAAACACAAGAAGGGCCATGCGAGAGAAGTGCAGAGGCACCCAACACACCGCACGACCCGAACCGACAGCCCAACACGCCATGCGAGAGAAACGCAGAGGCGTCCAACACACCGCACGACTCGATAACCAAGCCCAACGAGCAAGGGCCGTGCAAGAGAAGTGCAAAGGCACCCAACACACTGCAACGACCCGCTCGACCTGAAAAAAAAATGCAAAGATAATCTGTAACGAGACAACGTCAGCATCACAGGAGGGGCACAGAACAGACCTGAGCCATCCCCCGGCGAGGTGTAAGAGCAACAAGGCCTGCCAGAAAAGCAGAGAAAAAGCGCACAAAACCTGTGACAAACACAAGACAACGTCAGTGTAAAAGAACAGGGAGAGAGCTGACCTTGAGCGTTCTGCTACCTTTTGACCATGCAGGCTGCAGTCCTGCATGACGAAAAGGTAAACGGAACGTTGGAACGTGAGGAGCCAAGCAGTAAGATAAACGGTGTGTGCATAATAGGTAAAGGGGGAATGGTGAAGGGGTAAGTGCGACGCGAGACGTGTTGAAATCCATTGAAATAAGCCACAATGTCCGTTTGACATTGTTTGTTGTGGCTGTAGTAGAACGACAAGCGATCAGTAACGACATTGCTGCATTTTAATTTGCTTCAAATTCACAGCTCGATTGGCGCACCGATCTGTTCACGTTGAACTCTGCCGCATTGAACTGACTGTCAGTGTGTGTGACAGTGTGTCAAACGTTTCGAAAATACGTGACATTCGGCAAATCACTTGAAACACTTTGGAATCATTCCCTAAGCGGTGCGTTCGGATCCGATGTGGCGGTGGGTCCGAAGTGCCGTTGCAATCGGGACCATGGCGTCACGTGTCACCGAGTCTTGCCGAGCGTTGGTTGGCGACTTGCTTTAACCGTGATTACTTAGGTGGAACAAACGCTTGAGTAGGAGTCCTAACGTAGACATATTAAGTACGTCCGACTCTTTCGAACAATAAAAAACCTAAGTCTTGCCGAGCGTCACGGTGCGTTGACTTTAACCGCGATTGGCTGGAATATTAGCCGATGCTGACACTAACCCTTTGTGTCCATGGCATTGGGTTGGTTTGTCGGGTCGTACTTCTGGGTTCACGGCTACCAATCTTCACCCTCACTTTCCCCCCCATCATCCTGTCTCTTTCGAGTACCACCCATCTAGCCACACCATGCCCCGCACGAAACAAACCGCCAAAAAATCAACTGGGGGGAAAGCGAGTCGAATCGAGCTTGAACCAGAGGACGCGGACGCTGGTAGGGTCTCGAAACGCCAGAGGACAGTGAAAGAGAATGTGAGCAAGGTAACCGTTTCAGAGGCCAAGGTGCGCCGTGCCAACTTGGTAGTCACTGACCTCGCTGATCGGTTCGTTCTCGTCAAGTATTGCTCCCTCTGCCTGGATGGCGGGACCCTTTACACCTGCAACTTCTGCCCTCGGGCGATCTGCAGTCGGTGCATTGAAATCCCGGCCGATCTCACCGACACATTATCGACTACCGACGTTCGATTCCAATGCCCTTTCTGCCATTGGTCTGGCGGCGCCTCCGCGTCGGAACGTGCTACGCCCTATTTTGTAAGTTCTGCGTACTCCATTGACTAATTTCTAACACTTCGATTTGTAGGGTTTTACTCGGGCCAGTGGGGATCCCGTCATCACGCCATTCCTCAAAGTCAACGGCAGCTTCGAGGTGACTCGCATCGCGAAGGTTCTCTCTCCAAGGACGCTCCTCGTCCAATTGACCCTCTCCACCATGGGTAATGCCGCTCACGCCATCACGCTGGAAGAAGGCCTCCGGGACTACTTGGCCCCCTCGTCCCTCAAGGTAGTATCGCTCAAATTCGACCTCGGCATGAAATCTGGGGTTGCCGCGTGGCCCCGACAGGTTGCCGAAGAACTGAGCGACGCTCACTCGAGGTACAAGCACGTCGTTGTGACACTCACGGACCACACCGACGAAGATACAGGCGACCTCTTCTTAGGCCGGACTGAAGCAGGCAAGACTGTAGCGGCCGCTGTCGACCAGGTAGGTGACTCAGACTATTTATCATACATTCGAATCACGCTGATCGTCTGCAGTTTCTTGGCGTTTTATTGCAGCCGTTCAAAGACTACCTCCCAGGGGCCATGATGGTCTTGTGGACCTGTGGTTCTTTGGTGCGCAACACAGAATCGTTCGGCAAGCTTGTGGGCACGTTGCGGCAGTGAGTCGTTTTCACAATGTCTGCTTTCGGTCATTTACTTATTTTGAGTAGGTTCAATATGGGACATTCCATTGCCTTTGACGCCTCTCGACTGATCCTCGACAATACCAGTGAGCTGGTGTCGAGGCTCATGAAGAGCGTTATCGTGCACGACATCGAGTTCAGCAAGTCCCTGGAGAGAGTCCTCGAGGACATGACGCATCTTGGGAGGCATAGTGCCATTATGCACATCACTCCAGACAGCGTCTTTAGGTATGTCTGGGCTCATCAGGACACTCGCCCTTGGGGTGGAAACCTCCCGATACAGTGCCCCCAGTGTGGCATCATTCAGAAGTGGACGCGTGTGGCTAACAACAAAGGGACTCAGGTTGTGGAGTGCGTCAACAAGGGCTGTGGGATGGTGGGGAACAAAAGGATCGGAGACCGCATCTCATTGACGTTTACTCGTCCTACAGATGCGGTTATTTTGCACAAGAACCCTCCCACTTGCTGGTTGAAAATCCCGCTTCATGTTTAATTGATAGTCTACGAGTAGTCCTGTTTACATGATTCCTTTTCGTTCTTGAAATGTCACTCGTGTTTTGCGCATGTTTCAGCTGTGATCCTCGTGATACTGGACTTAGGCACATTTGTTTAAAAGACCATGACAATACTCTACGTACCATTAGGCAAGAGCACGGGTATGGGTAACCCGTGCGGGTCAGGGTACGGGTACAGTACGGGTCAGGGTGCGGGTAGGTAAATTAGGTACCTGGTACCCGCCCCTTGTCATACCCGTACCCGTGGGGTAACCCGTGTGCAGGAGCGACTGCACAACGCGCACGATTGTGCACGTTGTGTGGTCGCTTCTGTTCACGGCCTCCGTCCCCGTTC
>JBBPPG010000849.1:0-14590 GCA_038091855.1 Leccinellum luteum
GGCTCGTAGTCATACACCGCATTCATTGCTACCGCGGATGCAAATCTAAAGGAATTTGGGTTATCAACGAATGAAGCAAAGTGCACAATCTCTTACGTCGCAAAATGAGTTTTCCATTGTTCGCGGTCGTCGATTATGTTTATGATCATCCGACGTGCTCTGTGAAGCTGCATAGGTCGGAAGACGAGTGCAGCTTCGGCACGGAACGTCTGATGAAATATTCTCCGGCACAGTCTCCAATATTCACCGTACTGCGTGAAGGCAAAGTTACAATCGTGACCAAATCTGGAATAACCTTTAGTGAGTTCCCTTCGGACCGGGCTGTTTAAAAATTCTACTCACGGATCAACGGTCACAATGTATGGGCGATCAGAGTATATCTGGGATCGCTTGTCGAGGAGTTCAATTGCTACAGAGGCTGAGTTCAAAACGATCACGTCTGTATCAAGGAGTCGAAGGTACATTATATCGCCTAGGCAAGTTGCGTCCGAGTCAAATTATGCATTACCAACTCAGCATGACACTCACCATATTTTTCCTTCCAATCGGTATAGGTCAGCCAAGGTTCTTTACCGACAGAGAGAACGTTTCCGATCACAGGGAGCGGGGTAGGGCCCGGGGGAAGAAGGTATCCCTTTCCCTCGGTGGGATTTTTAATGGTGCGTCGGATGATATCGACGACAACAACCGCTAGAGGAACAAGGACCAACGGGATGGTGGAAGTAGGCCACTCCATTTCTCTGGTGAATGTTGGTTTGAGGTGCAAACGAGATTTATCCTCGGTATATATACGAACCCATACTACCGGTTAGAAGATGCCGGACTACTATATTTCCCAGAATAACGGGATGCATGCTATAGCATGAAGGCCTTGGTTGGGTCTCTGGATTCCCTGTTCGCTAAACGAAGTTCCTGACCCACTGGAACACTGGCAGGGCATTCGTATTGACGCATTTGCGTGAATTCGAGGGTTCAAGTTGTGATTAGAGGAGGGGGTCGTTGGAGCGCGTCCATTGGAGTAGCGGTAGCCGTTATTGGTTTAGCAACTAGGCCGACTTCGTGGAGCACACTAGCCACCGATCCGAAGCGGGGCGGCGACTTACGGCGCCTGTAGGGTCGCTTAGACTATCATGTAGTTGTCATACTTAGTCTCCGAGAAAGTCCTTAAGCCGCCACTGCGCAGCTTATCGATGCGGTTCGAAATCTCTTGAGCGCACAAAAACCGCAAAAACCGATCTGAATATGGCTTTGACAAGTTCTGCGCCCTCTGCTGCATCAATTATTTGACCGAGATTTGGAAACAGATGACTCACGGTGAAGGTGCCAGTGGCACACCGTTGACCCCAAAATATCGAACGGCATTGTGACTTTTGCCATATGGAAGTCATCTGAACGATGTTAGCAGGTGGACCACCAGCCTGAGAACGTACACTAGGCGCCGCAACGCCACTGATCTCCAGTGCCGCCATAATCAGTTCCTTAGTTCCTTACCATATATCTATCATGATTTGACCGGTACCCAACTGTCGGTAGGTGACCAACGTTGCAACAATTGAACTACAAGTCTGTTTATATAAAGGGATCAAACGTGAACGCTCTGTCCCAGAAGGAAACTTCTCTATTTCCTGTGTTTACCCGAAGTTCCTATAATGGTACAAGATTAGTGCGTCGCGTAAAACCGACCATGACACGGTCCGACTCCATTAATATTGGGTCAATCTAACGGAGGTCGGAAATGGCAATTGGCGTCCAAGAGGAAGAAAGCTAATTAGGGGTTGGAGTCCCGTTCGGAACGTTGGGGCATACACGCATCCAACTATTAAATAATATGCACCACAACTCAGCTTCTGATCGAAATCGAAGCAGAAGAAAGGGTGTGACCGAATGAGTTGAGAACAAGCCAGTTACAGCCAAGCAACGTCATGCACTCACCGCCCAAGTACTTAACTTGGCAAGGACGGGCGGCATCCCCGACTGCCGGAAGTGACAAGGAATGATCCATCGAGTCTTCTAGACACATTTCCCGTGCCTGCTAACACAACATGGTCAGTGACATGTATGGTACAGCATTCAGGACACATATAACTCGGGCAGCAGCAGAGGGCCTAGTGAACCTGAGACCCATTGCAAACTTCCTCGATCGTTCGCTTCGTCGCCTGTACCAACTACCGCCGTGGTAACACCGTAGATTGTGCTCCAAGCTGCAGGCTGCAGGCTTGACTAACTTCAACCCGCGACACACCGCACTCTGATGTCAATGTTAAGTTAGTCCAACCGAGGTGACAGAATTCAGCACGATAAGCAACCTTGCCGAGGAGATATTTCCAGACTCATCAGGGGAGATCAGGGGAGATCCATAAAATGCCATATACAACGCAGAGCGACGGAGACTATGCATCTTTGATCGGCGCAATACCGTTGGGGGTCTTGACAGAATGTGTATGTAAGTTGAGGATTGCAACTCCGATTACTATTCTTATACAGCTCACTGACTAAGCAGCATCCGGGCTTCACTCCAGCATGGTATTTACCGTTATTCATTAGCAAACGTTGTAAAAAGTAAAAAGTAAGCAAAGAACCTGTGTGATACAATTGATATCGTGTTAGCGCCCAAATGCCAGTACGGACAAAAGGCTGTCTGACCTCAGTTGAGGTCGAAGATCATATTTACTAATTAGGCAAGTACCCAATTTCACTGGCCGCTCGCTAAAGCTTGCAATTGCCTACACATTGAAATTGCGTTATTCTACTTAAGTTGCTCCCCTTGTGTCATCATCCTTTACCATCGAATCGAATCTCATAATGCTACTATGTACGCTCCTACTAAGCACCTGACAATCACGCAGGACGGATTAACTGGCAAGTCCGACCACTCAGGCCTGGGAAGAGTCTGATTGGCTAGTTGACATCTTGGGTCGCAACATGATACACGAACCGTCGTCTTCTTCTCAGCTTCCCTGCTCGTCCGGGCGCAACGCTCTTTGTGACCCGTAACGATTATCCATCGTCCGTCGGGACCGCGGAAGACCCTGCCTATCCCGTCGGCTCTCGCTTGCATCTTGCCAGTCGCCTTCAAAGTTTTCCCTGCCCTCAAAATGCACCTCATTTTCAGCACGTCCGACTACCTCAACTCTGACATCTCAGACTCGGAAGGTCGGGTCCTTTACACCGTGTCGACTCCGCGGGCCGCCAAGCGAACGACCACGATGACAAAGTATCGTTGGAGCGGCCCGAGCAACGTTCCCGAGACGATGGCGACGATTGAATGGCATAAGCTCAAGGACACGCTCATTCGATTCAACGGAGACGAGATACAAGCAGACGCTATGCTCGGGAAGCGTCGGTGGAGCACGTACGTGTCCCCCCTCCCTTTTTTTTGAGGGAATCCAACTTTCGAATGTACATGTATGGTTGACACGCCTGATGGGCCAACGAAGCGGGCGGTATTTCGTAGGACCAGACAAGCGTACGTACAAGTGGAAGCTCGATTCGACGCATTGTTGGGTACGTTGCACGTTTTACCTCTCCTTCCTCGTCTCTGTGCACCCTTTTTTGCTCGCGTCCGGACGAAGAGAAAAGACGAAGTTCCAGGCTGTCCCAAAAACATATCTGACCGGTCTGACCTTTCGTCCCCAGATGAAGGAAGCGGATTCAAATGACGCACTAGCCAAATTCCACAAGAAGAACTTTGGGATCAGAAAGCAGTCGCACCCGCCCTACCTCGACGTCTCCGCGAAAGTGGTGCCCATGCTGGATCATGTCGTCCTGACGTACATCTACGTGGAATCCGTGCGACGAGAGCGGCTGGGACATCTGTCGGACACGGCGAAAGACGAACCCTGACAGGCTGATGTATTTTGCGAGGGCGAAGACGGGGGATCATGAGTCGCAGTTGTACGATGGTACGTGGTCGCTTTTGTTGTGGACCATGGGCACCGTTACTTAGTAACCGTGGGACTCTGCTATCTAGGACTGGGACGGCATACTCACACCGCTCAAGGCGGGTGGTGACCGGACTTGTATCAAGACGCCGTGGTCCGCTGACCGAGAGGTACCGTATAGTACGTGTACGTGTCGTAGGAGTGTAGCGACGGTCTGGCCGGTGTGCATTGCATGAGATAGGCCCGGCAAGTTGCTGTTGCTCGCGGAGCATTCTTAAATATTCATGAACGGACCCGGGCGATTGATGGTGAGTCGTTGAACAGGTAGTCTTCCCCCCTGAGCTCAGAGGCTTGGATCTCTGAACACTACAGCAATTCCAAGAATAATGATCTGAGAAATCTTGTTATTCTTGGAACTAGCTGTAAATAAGTAAACAGGTTGACGAGCGGAGCAACTCACGGTACAGCTTTTCAAGACTGGGGTGCAACAGCCAGTAAACCAACTTCCAAACTCGCCTTGTTCGATGGAAGCTCCGAGTCATCACACCGCCTCCGACGGTGGCCGGGCAGCCCGAATCGTTATCAAGTGCGCTTCCACCATCGATCTGACCGCATCTTCCACCTCCACCTTTCCTTCGCCCTCACTAAATCCGAGTAACTAACATCCCCAAACATCATGCGTCTCAACTTCAGCACTAAGAACCACTTGAACGCCGACATCTCCGATGAGCGCGGCAATGTTTACTACACCGTCTCCACCTCCAACAAAGTGACGACGATAACGAAATACCGCTGGAGCGACGCCAGCCCGAGCAGCGCTGCGGACTCGGAGACTGTGGGTACCATCGAGTGGCACAGGCTGAAGTCGACGGTGATGAAGTTCGACGGCAAAGCGCTGGACGTGGATGATGTGATGCAGAAGCGGTCGTGGGAAACGTGCGTTCCTTCATACCTGTGAACGTGATTTGAATGTTGACCATTGGGAACCGTGACGTTGCTAGTGGTCGGTATTTCGTGGGTCCTGATCGCAAGACGTACAAGTGGAAGACGGAATCGACGCATTGCTGGGTACGTTGCTTTCGTTCTCATTCGTGCGTGTGTATACATCCGTGTCTGTGGGGCAAGGACCAGACCATGATCATACAAACGACGAAAGTTGTTGACGAATTTCTGAATTCCATTTGTTGTTCACGCGGAATAGATGAAAGCAGCCGATACCACCGCCGAGCTCGTACGGTTTCACCAAAAGAACATGGGGATCCGTAAACCACCCCATCCGGCGTATTTGGACGTCTCGCCCAAGGTGGTACCGATCCTGGACCACATCATACTCACGTTCGTTTACGTCGAGTGGTTGCGGCAGGAGCGTTCGAGGAGGCAACACGCCGGAACGGTAGGAGCTGCGACCGCCTCCAACATGGCTGCGATGGGAGGGGTAGCCGCGGCGTCATGCTGAAGGATAATGGGCTGTGGCTTTGTTACTATGCTTTTGTGCTATGTCATACGGAAAATTCTATGCTACAGATTCCATTTATTAACCGTCTGGTCGGGTGTCCGCCTCGTTCTGGTACTGCTTTTCAAGGCTTGTATGCAACAAACAACCAGTAAACCAACTTCCAAACTAGCAGCGTTGTTCAATTGAAGCTTCTGAGTCGAGTCGGTAGCACTGCTCACCTCCCCGCCTCCGACGTGGTCGGCTCTGCACTCATTTTGGTATGTCGGAATACGAGCGTAAAGATGGTAGTCGACGAGGCGTGGGAACCTTATGTGTGAGGTTCTGGCGAGGACTCAGACGAGATGGTAAAGCGGGGACAGAGCAAATGGATGGCTCTGTATTATTGCCTCTGTCCCCTATGGTAATCTTCTCCTCGAGGAGAGTCGTTGTATTACTCATTGGGTTACGTGCAGCTTGTTTATACTTCGTCCTAATGGACGCTTAACATGGTATTTGGTTCTTGTCTGAGGACGTGTCCTGCCGGTGTCTGTGATCGGTTAGGCAAGGCACAGTGAGGGGTGCGTCCGCCCGTGGTTGAAACGTTGACTCCCGGACACAAGTACTTCGACCGTCATATATATCAAGTTTGAAGGTAACTGAAATTCGATCAAAAATATTCTTCGCTGTCTTCCCTTCGAGCCCGGAGCTCTGACAGAGTACCTAGCAGGATTGGTCGGGATAATACTGACTGGTCAGCAGTTTACTTTGCAATGCTTCGTTCCGGTACAGCCTTTCAAGGCCGAGGTGCCACGACGCACAGCAAACCAACTTCCAAACACGCCTTGTTCGATGGAAGCTCCGAGTCATTGGTGACTGGCCAGCCCGAATCGTTCTTAAGTGTGCTTCCACTATCGATCTGGCCGCACACCCCACCTCCACCTCTTCTTCTCCCTCAATAACCGACGCCGTCCGAATAACTGATACCCCCAGACATCATGCGTCTCAACTTCAGCAGTACGAACTACTTGAACACCGACATCTCCGGTGAGCGCGGCAATGTCTACTACACCATCTCCACCTCCAACAAAGTGACGACGATAACAAAGTACCGCGGGAGCGACGCCAGCCCGAGCAGCACTGTGGACTCCGGCGAGACTGTAGGTACCATCGAGTGGTACAGGCTGAAGTCGACGGTGATGAAGTTCGACGGCAAAGCGCTGAACGTGGATGATGTGATGCAGAAACGGTCGTGGGAAACGTGCGTTCCTTCGTGCTTGTAAGCATGATTTGATTTGACGTTGACCATTGGGAACCGTGACGTTGCTAGTGGTCGGTATTTTGTAGGTCCTGATCGCAAGACGTACAAGTGGAAGATCGAATCGACGCATTGCTGGGTACGTTGATTTCGTTCTCATTCGTGCGTGTGTATGCATCCGTGTCTGTGGGGGGAAGGACCAGACCATGGTCATACAAACGACGAAAGTTGTTGTTGACGAATTTCTGAATTCCATTTGTTGTTCACGCGGAATAGATGAAAGCAGCCGGTACCACCGCCGAGCTCGTACGGGTCTACCAAAAGAACATGGGGATCCGGAAGCTGTCCCATCCGGCGTACTTGGAGGTCTCGCCCAAGGTGGTGCCGATCCTGGACCACGTCATACTCACGTTCGTTTACGTCGAGTGGTTGCGGCAGGAGCGTTCGAGGAGGCAGGGAGAGGCTCGGGCTATGGCTGCCTCCAACGCGGCTGCGATGAGTGCGGCTCAGGCCGCTGCCGCGAACATGGCTGCGATGAATGCTCAGGTTGTTGCTGCGAACATAGCTGCGATGAATGCTCAGGCTGTTGCTGCGAACATAGCTATGATGGATGCTGCTGTTGCTGCTGGGAACGCAGCTGCAATGAGTGCGGCTGCCGCTCCCGCGACGCCGACATGCTGAAGGACAATGAGTTGTGGCTTTGCAGATTGTGCTTTTTTGCTATGTCATGCGGAACGTTCTATGCTAGGTCGGATCCCACTTCATTATTAGTTCTACAAGTGAATGGGATCTTTGCACAACGTATTCGCTTACAACATGACACAAATATGTATTGCTATACCCTTATTGCAGTACTGCACCCAATTGCGTGAAGCCAATGCTGGCGGATCCCTCTGCTAAACCGGTATTCTTACCTTTCATCCGCAGCTTGTGTTCCGCCAAGAGACACGACATGACAATCTTATCCCGCATGTAATCATATGCCGGTTTGATAGCAATGAACGCACTGTGGGTGACGCGTCTCCCGTTCTCTACGCGTTTACGGGATTTCGAAAACCATGCTACGGTCTCGGAACGACCGGGATCATACAACTGACATTGGCTATGTGAATAATTGCCAGTCGCTGGTAGGAAGATACAAACCGATAGCTGACCAACAAAGTTTTCTCTCCATTCGAACCGCTTGCCACCTTCTTCAAACGACAATGGGCTGGATGACGAGCGAGGTCAGTCATCGACTTGGACCCACATCCCCACATAGACCGGTACTCACAAGGACCAAAACACGGGTGCCTTGAGCCAATGACCCAGGTCCAACGGCAATGAGCCAGGAAACGTGATCAAGTCTGGCCGAAACACCCTGCGTTTAATAGTGGCGAGCAAGAGGTCTCCACCATATATGGTCGTCTGGGTGTGGTTGACAGTATGAACAATGTAATGCGGCCTATGGTCATTGTAGAGACGGAGGATGGTATTCTTGACGTCGTCTACGTCGAGCAGGAGAACGATATTGCCGTTCGCTGCGATCTTGAGGATGGTGGGGTCCATGAGGGTGATTTGTGTTGGCGCTCATGGACATCGCAGTATGACAGGTTGCGGCAGTCCGGCCCGGAAGTTATAATAAAAATTTGTAGTCCATACTGGGGATGTGCTGACTAGCAGCTTTGCTCGAGGTGGAGGTTGTCAAGGAAAGGCTATGCTCCACTAAGTATTATCCAATGATCTATTCATTGGACATGATGTGGCGGTGTCATCGTACAACAGCCACACCTGGCAGGGAATCAGAGATTATCGTATTTGTGGGATTGTATCATAGAGGTCCGTGCAGAGTAAGGTCATGAGTCTGACTCACGACGTAGAACAGACGGTCGTTTTGACAACATGAGCCACACTAGTCTTACTGTGCCATGCCCGGCATACTAGTTATTTCTTATAGCGCTTAGCGCATGGCACGACGGCGGCAGTGGAGAGTTTGCAGTATAGAATCATTTGATTGCAGGAGGACCTCGAGTACGTCTCCAAGGGCCCGAGGACGACAGTAAAGAAAGAGGAAAAGAGGCGTTCCAGAACTCGAGAAGAAGGTGGAAAATTGAGAGCCACGAGAGAGAAGCGGGAATGGACTCGGACACGTGATCGCGATCGAGGGTGTTCCGAACCAGCCTGGAACGTTCTCATTCCAAGGGTGCGTCCGCAACACTCGCGATCGCGGACCGTCGTCTTCTACGCGTACTACGCCACCACCCAACACCCCGCGCCTGCCAACAGCGCCAGTCAACCCCCGTCACCCACTTCTACCGTGCCTGCGTTGAAGAACGTGACTCCGGAAGAACGGCAGGCGTACTTTTGCACCGAAGGGGCCCACATGGAAGCCCATAAAGCGCTCGGTGTTCCTTTTACTGCGTCTCCATCGGCTGTTTCGCCTACTCTGGACACCACCATCGAGCACCTTCTCGCACAGGAAAAGAAGAAGGCAAAGGAGATTCAGAAGGTTCATGAGGCGAGAGGTAGGCTGCAGAACGCGAAAAGCAAAGGAGGGTGAAGCTCGAGGCCGAAAGGCGCGCAAGGGTGGCAAACCTGCTTCAGAGACACCCACGACGACCGCTCCTCTGCAAGAACCGGAAACTGTACCAAAGGCTATCGCCCAAGTTTCACCTCCTGTCCCGCTTCCGTCGACTTGGAAATCTGCCCCGCCTCCGCCCAAGCCTCGACCGGTTGCTCCGCCGCTGCCGCCGAGGAGAGTCACTCATCGGCACGCTGACTCCTGCTGTTGTTCAGCTGTCGGCTTCCCCTGCTCCACCTGCTCCCATTGAGCCTGAGGATATCTTTATGAAGGACAGCGCGCCGAGGATCTAGGTCCGTATTTTCGTTCTTGTGGTCGTCGAGTCGCTCAATGTTCGAGTGCTTTTCTTTGTGCAGCCTTTGACATGAACAGGATCACTGTTGCTCATCCAAGCAAATCTGCGATTAGTGTTACGGCGAGACGGTCATGGACGACAAAGCTGTCTTTTTCTTGCAGACCTATGTCGAAAAGATGGAACAAGGTGCGGCATCGTTCTTTCTATGCGTCTCTCTCTCACTTAGGCAACTAATGACAATCGAAACACAGTTCCCGCAACGGCGCTGTACGCCTACGAGAGTACGAACACGGACGAGCTTAGGCCGCACGAGGGCGACGCGCTCACAATCGTCGATCGTTCTGAAGTAGACTGGTGGAAGGTCGAGCGCAACGGGCGAGTGTACGTCAAATTGATCGAGGGTCAGTACAGATTTCTTTTCGAGTGATTGCAGGAAAAAAAGGAGGAAGGGAAAGACAGAACGTCCTTCCCATCACCCTTGAGTTCTCTTTTTTTGCTCCCTTTTCTCCTTTTTTTCTCTTCTTTGCATGCTAGGATGGATACAGCTGAAATACGTTTTCTTTTTTGGTGTCACACGTGTTTTGTTACACGATTACTGTCCGCTCCGATATTCTTGTTGCTGCCCTATCTTGTCCGTGGTGATCGATCGTAATTGTCGTCGTCATCACCCTGTCTGGTCGTTGATCGTGTGTTCTATGCGTTGGGAACGACTACCCGATCGATCGATCGATCGGACATTTGAAAAAAAAAAAAAAAGCTTCTTGTGGTTGGGTCACATAGATGTATAACGGGGACACCATCGCCGACGCCGACAATGCAGCGTAGGAGTCGAAGTAGCTTTAGCCAGGGCCAGAGTGAGGTCACGGTACCGGTAACACCACCGTGGCACGGCTCTAATCATGGCAGGAGCGAAGGTTCCTCCAGCTAAGTACCGCTACCGTTACCGCGATGGAGTCGACGTTGATTACTACAGCACGCCCGATACGTCGCCACGGACGTGCGTCCGAGTTGTTGGCTGGCACGAGGGGTAGGGATAGGATGTCTTGAACGTCGTCGTTGATGTACGGGGATGGGTTCGACGATGAGGAGGAAGAAGAGGAGGACACGTATTACTCCTCGGACAAAGTTGATCATCATGATCGGGAGGTAACCGTCTGGACTACCGCGGTCGTGTTCATGGCTTACAATCAGGCGAACACCGCAGAAGCCCTCCAGCACATACGCGAGAGCAATCCTGCGTTGGCAGCGTAGTTGAAAAGTGCGTTTTCGTGGTTCTTGACGCGCGCATGGTGCTGCATCCGCTGTTGCATACCCTCCGACTCGGAGAAGACCCGTCGGCGCGGAATCTTGACTTATCGAGTTACTTGCTCGTGCCCACTACTTGTGGACTGAGCCAACCCACCCATTCTCCCATCTGAGACACGTTTACGATAGTGCAACGTCTTACCCGATACCCGCTACTTATCCGCCAGATCTTGCACTACACAGACCTACAATCGCAATCGGGCGGCGACGCGAGCGGCCTCGTGTCGTCGTCGTCGTCGTCAGCCTCATGGATCGACTTCGCTGAAAGACAATCCATATCCGCCGCGCTCCACACGGCCGAACGGATCCTCTGCGAGGTGAGCGTGGCGACCCGCGACCGACTCGGAGAGTGCGGAGAGCGGCTGGAGAACTTGAAGATCAGCCGGTCTCTATGCACCGGGCAAGCCAGGCTCGACCTCACCTCGCCAACGCGACGACACCTGGGTCCGTGGAGGCTACTCCGAGAAGGAGTATTGAGCAAGGCGAAGAGTAGGCGGAAGCTGAAGGCGGTGTTGTGCAGCGATGTGCTGGTGCTGTTAGATCTGAGGGCGAGCGGGGATTGCTTGTCGCCCATGACTTACCTGTTGCCCCACCGCCTTTCGTTCTACAGCTGATTCCGGTGAACGAGATCGAGATCAAGCCAACGCTCATTCGTGTACACGTGACGTATCCACGTGGGGGCAACACGTGCTGCGCGCGGGAGGCCCAGGCGTGGGGCGAGGCTATCAGAGGCTATTGGGGGCCCTAGCAGTCATATCTCGATGTGAGTCTCAATTCCACAGCAGAGAGATGGGGGGAGGGAGGGAGGTAAATTCGAACCTTTGGAAGCCAGAACGGGAACCAGAGCGCGAGTAGGGCCGAAGAGAAATTGCGGGCGCTATAAGGTGCGATAGGGCCAACGTAGTATTCTGATGGCTTGATGACGGAGCGTGGATGGTTTTGCATGGATGGCTGGGACCATATCTTATTATTTCATTTCATTTTTCACCTCGCTTTCTAACTTTTCTGAATTTGGTGCTTCATATATTATTCGTTTAGGCCCGTGGTCTAGGGCTTTCAGGGAAGTGGACTGTAACGAACGTATGAAGAATAATATGACGTAGATGACATACGATGTACTTGATGGATGTTCTACCGGATCGCAACTCATCGTCGACATGTGTGTGGAAGAGGAAAATCCATGGGGCAGAAGTCATTACAGCCAAAAGAGAGCACATATATACGGGTTACGATTGGGCCCTGCCAGCATTTGTGGTCCGCCCAACTTCCATTCAGTTCAGTCGTTCAGTCAGAGTCTCTGCCTCTCCAAACGATGTCGCTTCAGTCGCTGCCTCCACCTCCTGCCTTCTCTGATCCACCAACCTGATCAACGTGTCCATACCCTTCAACACGCCCTCGTCGGGTCCTTCTCCGAACACGAAGCGCGCGTGTGCAAAATCTATGAGCGAGACCGTGTACAAACGAGGCTGCGGATTCGTGTCAGACAAGGAGGACGGAGAAGACGAGAGCGTCTCTGAGGATCCTTGTTGTCCGAGTTCCGCCAACGACTCAAAGACGATCTGCCCCTGCTCGTCGACCTCCAATTCGATGTGATCGCTCTCCTCCCCCTCCGCATCGTCGTCGTCGTAGTCACTGTTGAGAGCACTGGGTCCTCCACCATGACCACACGCCGCGACAGCCGTCTCCCAGTCACCTTCGTAGATGATCAATACGCTCCCGCCAAC
The DNA here is from genome assembly GCA_038091855.1 of Leccinellum luteum. Classification (NCBI taxonomy): domain Eukaryota; kingdom Fungi; phylum Basidiomycota; class Agaricomycetes; order Boletales; family Boletaceae; genus Leccinellum; species Leccinellum luteum. Next base: position 12,456 of record JBBPPG010000849.1, read on the forward strand.
GATCCTCACGTGTGCTCCCGAGAGGGCGGAGTGGAGTTCAATGAGAGAGGCACGGACAGAGGAGAGGAGGATGAGGAGGGTGTGCACGGGGAGGCCCGTGTCCGCGTTCGAGGATGATGGAGAAGGGTTGGCGACGGCGGTCGAGCAAGGAAAGAAGTTCCTAACCCCCTCCGACAGCTGATTTGGCTTCAAGTTGTACCCGTACTCCCTTCCGTACACGACCGGGTCTGGAGAGTGGTTCGAATAGACCTTGCCGGGAAGGAAGCAATGAGCAGCACGTCGCGGCGCCACACCCGGGTCAAATACAAAAGAAAGTGGACAACCAACTCACTTGGAACCCCGTCAATCTCACGCCTGTCTCCAGACTGGTCGTTTCCGCCGCTTTCCGAATCATACGTGCCTTCTTCTCCTCGGAGGCATCTTCGTCATAGAGGACAGTACCGAGTTTGACGTCAAGTACGCAGGGCTTACGGTAGCCATGCAGCAGATTCTGGAGCACGATCGTCTGCGAGGACACGTCCAGCGACGACTGCGATGGTATGGTCGTGCCGTCACCCGTGGTATCGGGGTCATCCGCAGACGGGGTCGCCGTGCTAGTACTCCGAGCCTCTTCCGCCTCCGAGACAGACACGATCGCAGGGGGCGCATCGTTTGCAGTTGGCTGGTGGTCTGCGAGCTTGCCCTCAAGGTTCAGGAGACCGATGAACGCGGGGATCCAGTCTCTGAGCGCGTGCACTCCGCCTGAGGAGGGGTCGGAGATGCCGTTATCGACATCCCTGACGAACTGATAAAATGTGACCTCCCGCGGCAGGGCGGGCTTCAGCAGGAGTGATTCGTCTTCAGTAACGTGCACGCCGGCATGTCCGCCGACTTGCTGTGCGAGTGGCGTCGTGGGTGGAAGGGTATGTGCACGCCGTGGTTTTGAAGGGGGCATTGATATGATCTCTTTGATTCAAGAGTGCGAGCTACTGATTCGGATCTCAGAGTCGGAATTCGTTCGTACAAATAGCAAATAGCTTCCTAATATAACCCCTTACTAGGAAGACAGTCTCGTTACTTACCGGAATCACATTACGCATTCAGTTCACCTTGCTATATAACGCACACCTATCAGGACAACTCAGAAGATGTTGATTACAAGGGGACTGCGGGTTATTGAAGAGACCAAGCAGTTCGGAATCCAAAAACGTATGGCTTATGAGAGAATGGCCCGATCGACTGTATACCACTTCCTCTGTGATCATCCTGACCACACCATTCAACACGCCCTCGTCAGCATCAGGAAGGAACCATTCCATAAGTGACACCTCCTCTGTAATACCTGTTGGAATGGATGAGCGCGAATACTGTGCTCGAAAACGATAAGTACTTCGTGATCGTGGTTGGTCGCTTGGCCACCCGTGGCTTCTGAGCCTGAAATTCCTGTTTCAGGTGGTCGGAGGTGTTAAGGATGAGGTGCATATTGTGAGCAGGAAACTTGTAGGCGGCTGACAAGAGCAAGGGAAGGTTGCAAACATGATAAGATGTATTATGTAAATGAGTTTTCGTTATGGGTGACAGAGAGCGTTGCGCCCGGGCAAGCAGTGAAGCTGAAAACTTCGATGACGATTCGTGTCACGTTGCGAGCCAAGACGTCCCAATCGGACTCTCCCCAGGCCTGCACGGTCAGATCAGACTTGAGTAGATCCGGCGTCCTGCGTGATAACCAGGTAGCGGGGGTGCATCATGAAGGAGTTGCGTCAGATTCGGTCTGATGGTAAAGGATGATGACACAGGGGAGCAAACTTAAAGGCATTTGCTAATGGAGTAACGGTGAACACCGTGGGGTACGAGCGGCGATACAGCTTAGTCAGCGGACGTCGGAGCGGGAATCGAACCTCGCCCTGCGCTTTGATCCGCTTCGCATGTCTGTAGCCGTCCGCCAGTGGTACGTAATATCTTGTCGTGTCGAATCCGAGTCATTCTGTCACCCTGAACTATGTTTGTCCCGAGCGCTACAGTGCGACTCACCAGGTCCCTGACACTTGGATTTTGGCACCGGAAGTGATTTTCCCTTAATTCTGACCTCACTTTGGGAGGAAAACCCACTGAAAAACGGCGATTTATACAATCTTAGGAATTTTCCCACGGTGTTT
>JBBPPG010000850.1:0-14577 GCA_038091855.1 Leccinellum luteum
GGAATATCCGGCATTGGGAGCGCAGACGTCTGCCGGTGTTCTACACCAACCAGCTCGAGCGAAATTCATCGTTTTAGTTCTCGTCGTCGTCAGTAACGTTCTCCTCCTTCTCCTCCTCGTCATCGTCGGTGGTGTTCCACACACCTTCATTGCCGCTTTCATCGCGCCCCTCTGCGTACTATTTGAGGGCCTTCTTCACACGCTCTTCCACTAATTCGTCCTTGTTTCGCAAGCATCACAGGTGGGCAAATTTTCTCTTCTCAAGACAACAACATATCTTCCAATCCCTGACGACCTTTATTTCTTTGTTACTCATCTGCCATCTTGCTCCACTTCAGATTTCACCCCCAACAATGGCTCAACCACAGGGCGATATACAAGAACGTATTGCCGCGGCACGTCGTGAAGCAGAGGTTCTAAAGGAGAAAATCCGTGCAAGTAGAGAGGCCTCTGCTGATACTAGTTGTACGTGCTCTATTCCTAACACTACCTCGTTCTCTTCGAGGATTCACACATCGTGCTCCTAGTGCGTGCAATGGCTGCAGAGGTTGATACACTCCCCCGAATCGTAATGCGACCTCGGCGCGCACTCAAAGGACACCTTGCAAAGATTTATGCCATGCACTGGGCTGCAGATCGACGACATCTGGTCTCAGCCTCACAGGATGGTAAACTTATCGTCTGGGACGCTTACACCACTAACAAAGTGCACGCAATTCCCCTTCGGTCGAGTTGGGTCATGACATGTGCATACTCGCCGTCCGGAAACTTTGTGGCTTGTGGCGGCCTGGACAACATTTGTTCCATTTATAATCTCAACAGTCGGGAAGCCAACGGTGTTAGAGGCGCCCGCGAATTGAGTGCCCACTCTGGCTATCTCAGTTGCTGCAGATTTATCAACGACCGGCAAATAGTCACCAGCTCTGGCGACATGACCTGTATGCTTTGGGATATCGAAGCGGGTGTCCGAGTCGTCGAATTTAGCGACCATACCGGTGATGTGATGAGGTAGTTATCTTTCAGTGATCCTCCCCTTTACTCCATCCTGATATCTTTCAGTCTATCGCTAGGCCCCAACCAAAATGTTTTTGTCTCTGGTGCTTGCGATGCTACTGCAAAACTATGGGATATACGCAGTGGTCGCGCTACGCAAACTTTCACCGGCCACGAGTCTGATATTAACGCCGTTCAGTGCGTCTAGACGTTGTCAGGGTTGTCTTTGTTTCTAAATCCTGCTTACTAGATTTTTCCCTAACGGTGATGCCTTTGCCACTGGATCCGATGATGCCTCTTGCCGGTTGTTCGACATCCGAGCAGACCGGGAATTGAACAGTTTCACCCACGACAACATTCTTTGTGGAATCACTTCAGTCGCATTTTCAATTTCGGGTCGTATCCTTTTCGGAGGGTATGATGATTGGACTTGCAATGTCTGGGACACGCTGAGGGGCGAGCGTGTTGGTGTTTTAACTGGCCATGAAAACAGGGTCAGTTGTCTGGGCGTGTCTGTCGATGGCATGGCCCTCTGTACAGGCAGCTGGGACAGCACCCTTCGGGTAAGTGGTCTGACAAGTGCTCCCGAAAGTGAACGGCCCTCAGTTTTTTTTCTCCAGGTCTGGGCATAATGAAAAATGGACCCACCATTCTTGTTTTCTTTTCTTTTCTTTTCGCAACGCTCCCTCTCCGTTTTTATTTGGTTCTGAGTTCTGTCTTCGGTCATCTGTTCGTTGATATCGTTGCCACATTCTCACCCGCCTGCGTATCTTCAACGCTCGCCTCGAGTCGATCCTTAGTGGCCATCTACAAGTCTCCGTTGTAGGCATGCACCCCCCGCTGCTTTGGTATACATATATTGTCTTTTATGGGTCATTTCTTCTGCCCAATTTCTACTTCTGATGCTTTTTCCACTTGCTACCAACAATGTGCATATTCCGTCGAGATTCAATCCAATATTTTTCCTCGTCTTTCCATGGTTGGCATGAATCTGCAGTCTAGAATATGGCAATGTCCACCACCGAGCAGAATTTTATGAATGAAGGGGAATAATTCAAGTTGTATGTATTAGTTGGGCCGGCATATTTTATAGTAATAGGGTTATAAGGTCTTCCCTGACCACGAACCACTCGACGTGTCATTACTTACCATGTCCCAGATTTCGGAAAAGGATCGGGCTGCGAGTGCTGCTAGAGGAAAGGCATTATTGGTACGCGTCTGGCGACACTCGACACGTTGTTGGTGCTCACCTTTGCACGCAGCTTCAAAAGAAGAAGCAGAAGGCCTCTGAGACAGGTTCTCGTGGCACTTCATCAGGTAGCCATCCGCCGTCTCGGTCTCATACCCCCTCCCTTGCAGCCCCTGAACAAAGCAAACACGAGCGCGAGATTACTGACCTGTACGTTCCCTGGAGTGGAGTGCTATGACAATATCAAGGTCTCTTAAATAACTACAGATTCAACCCCAGCAATGATGCTGACGCAAATTGGATCCAGTCGTTACCCAGGGCAGAAGTCCCCGACGGAGTAAATACCATCGTTGAACCCCAACCCGAGAGCCCGAGGCCTTCGCCAAGGTCCCCACCACCGCGTGTAGGCACGCCTGCCTCGGCTTCGCAGTCTGTTACGACGCCACTAGCCAACCAGCGGATTCTTGACGACCTTCATAGCCGGCTGGCAGAGCAACGGCAGCTCGTGGCCTCTCTTAAAAACGAGAACTCTGCTCTCCAATCGTCTCTGACACGTTTCAATGAAATACAGGCTGGTGAGTCGCTAGCTATCATTCCTGCTCGTTCTTCCTCAAGGCGCGTGAGAGCAGATACTCGGGAGAAGGACAAGGCCCTTCAAGAGGAACGCGTTCGTTGCAAAGCCCTGGAAGACAAGCTTGCACGAGCAACGGAGTCTCATGTCGCCGTCACGTATCGTCTCGAGGAGCTCTCCCGGGAAAAGTCGCGACTGGAGGATTTGCACGGTGGCGCTCAAAGCAAGATTGGCAAGTTGGAGACCGGTCGTCTGGAAGTGGAACAGCGATTGAGCGAGGCGGGCAGAAAGGTCGATTCTCTGCAGTCCGGTAGGTCCTCGTTTCGTGTGGAGACAGAATCTCGTCGTGACGTGGCGGGCAGACATCAAACGGTTGGCCTCGGACTTGGGATTAGCACAACAGGAGGTTCTCAACGCGCGGGATCATTCGAAAAAGGTCGAATCAGAACTCTCTGCAGCTCGTAGTCAGATAGAGGAACTACGGGCGAGTGCTGCTAGGGACTCTAATCGATGGCAAGAACAAGATCAGAACCGCCAACAAACTATATCTCTTCTGGTCTCCGAGAAGGCTTCTCTGATAGCCTCTGTTCAGCGGCTGGAAGGGGTCGAGATAGGTACAGCTACTACTACTATTAATATGATCTGGATGCCGTTGAAGCCGTCTTCCTTTTAGAACTGCAGGAGAAAGAATCTTCGTTTCTTGCCGAGCAGGCAAAGGCTACGAACTTGGCCAAGAGCGTTCGAGAATTCGAAGCCACTACCTTGAAGCAAAGAAATGAGCTCGAGGAGACTCTTTCTCGTGAGAGAGAACTGCTCGAACGTGTTCGAGATCATGTGCGTTTTCTACTTCACTTCTCTGGCGGGAATGGACTCAGCGTGCATGTAGGAACGCGAGATCCAACTTAGGAAAGCTGAACTCGAGGAAGTGCAAGCAGCGTCATCCCAACACCAACAACGAATCCGCGAGCTGGAGGAGCAGATCGAAAGTGATGACAGGGCAGATAAACTTGAGGTCTCTCTGAAGAACACCCAAGACCGTGCTGACGAACTCGAATTTCAGCTCACCAAAGTCCAACAGGCACGCGTTCTTTCGACGCTTGTCCTCTTCTCATTATTGATGCCACTTTCTAGTTGCACGCGGCCGCCAAGGGCGAGAAGGACAACTTGGAATCGCAGCTTCGTTCAAAGACCCATAGCGAGGCTGAATGGCAGGCCCGACACTCTAGCCTTGAAACCGAACATTCTGTGTTGCAAGGCCATCTGCAGACAGCCAACAACCGCCGTGACGCTCTGCTTGAAGAGCGCGCCTCGCTACAGTCGCAGGTCGAGTTCAACCAGAGCGCAGTCAAGCAGCTCCAGCAGAAACTCGGGGAACTCGCTTCCGAAGTGACATCGAGCGACCGAACCCTGCAAAACGTCCAGGGCGAACTGCGCGCTGCTCTTCGCCGTGGGGAAGAGTCCGAGAAGACACAAATGGACCTGCAGGCGGAAGGGACGAGGCTCATGCAGTCACTGGAAGAGATGCAACCTAAGATCGTCGAATTGACTTCTGTCAAGCTCGAGCTGATGGAGCATATCGAGAGGCTGGAGCACGAAAAGAGGTCTCGTGATACCCTCATCTCCAAACTCGAGATGGCGCTCAACGAAGGGGCGGAACGCGAGGCAGAGGCAGCGAAGCTCCGGAAAGAGTCGGACGTGTTTCGGGAGAGAGACAACCACTCGCTGCAGCAGAGCGTCGCGGAACTTCAACGGGGCTACTCGTTGCTCGAGGCCGAGCTCCAGACGGCTCAAGCGACGACGAAGACGTTGGAAACCGAGCGTGTGCGGATGCGGCAGACCGAGGTGCGACAGGCGGATCTGAGCAACCGGATGGGCGCCGAGGCACGGCGTCGGGAAGAGGAGATCTCGCAACTCGAGTCCGCGCTGGCCGCGTCGCGCAAGAACGAGGCGGAACAAACCCAGCTCATCCACCACTACCGGACGGAGCTCGAGTCTGTGCAGAGCGAGCTGGTGGCCAAGGAAGAAGAACTCGAGAGCGTGCGCAGCGACGGTGGCGACGACTTACACGACCGCGACCGCGAGAATGGGAACCAGAACAAGGGCCTCCGGTCGCTCGACGACGAGATGCTGAGCGCTGTGAAGCAGCAGCACGCGATGGAGCTCTCATCTGCGCACTCCCAGGTCCGCGCGCTCGAGAGTGCCGTGTTCGAGGCGCAGGACAGGGCGCACAGGCTCCAGCGGCAGGTCCACGTCCTCGAGGAGCAGCTCGCCTCGCGTTCCCTTTCGAGGGCGTCGCAGAGACCGTTTTCGCCTGCCAGTGCGCGGCCGGCGAGTCGGACGAGCAGCGATCTGCGGCGCGGGTCGTTGGTTTCTGCCACCACCACCACCACCACCACCACCATCAGGTCGAGCAGTCTCGTACCGCCCACTCGGTCCGTCTTTGACGTCGGGCTCTCGCCAGAGGCGCGTCACAAACGGCAAGTCAGCCTGAGCATGCTGAAAGCCAGGATCGAAAGCGAGACCGCTGCTCACAGGCACACGCCACCGCCTCCACTGCCAAGAGGTCTCTCACCCATCCCAGATTCTTCTTCCCTGTCAGAAACGGACTCCCACTCCTCCCTGCATCATCGACCCCAGTTCATGGACGAGTCGCACATCTTTTGGTGTCACTCGTGTCGGGGGGAACTAGTCATCCTGTAGTTACTCTGCGCTGCTTGTCATTTTAATGATATTATAACATGGATCCATTAACATGAATATACACATATACGAGTCGTTCGAAAATGCCAACATAAACAGGATGAAGATGGGGGGGGATACATAACCAAAAGAAAGAAAAAAGAAAATTACATATCATCACTAGCACTGATCGACCGGAGACTCCTCACTCGGTGCATCAACACCTGTCAAAACCGTTCGTTGAGCTTGCTCTATATTATTATTATTTAAAAACGCTCACCTCAACTTCCTGAGGCTGCAAGGTGCCATGGTTGCGTTCATCCTCGACGCCCTTTTCGATACTCTCCAGAATATCGTCAATCAACTCCCGATAGTCGACGCCGAAAAAGTTGGTCAGCTTGGCAGCCTTGCGTCGCCGAATCTGGAACGGCGATATCTGTTGTGGACAGGCAAACTCGGACGACAGAGACGTCATGGACGCGCTCGTCGGGAGCGAGTGGCGGCGTTCCGACTTCAAGGAAGCAGCAGCCGAGACTCGGCGCGCGCTCACCGGCTGCACCGGTACTTCCTCGTCCGAAGAATCGTCATCACTGGACTTTCCGCGCAGGAAACGATAGAGCTCCACGAGCGACTGGCGATCGTCCTTGAAAACAGTAAGTCAACAACGCACGAACGGACCAGAAACAATGAAACAAACGTACTCGATCGATGATGTCGATCAAAGAGTTCAGAGAGTGTTGATAGTTGAGATAGACGGTAGATTGAGCCAAAATTTGCTGATATCCCGGCGGTTCGACAAACAACGAATCGGCAAACGACTGTGCGAGAGAGGAAGGACTCGATTGAGGAGTGTCCTCTGCGCGTGAAAGCAAACATCTCGACGAGTCCGACGGACCCGGGCGGTGAATCCTCTTGCCCATGTACGCAGATTGGTTCTGGTTGCGAGAGCTGGAAGGCAAGTCGAGCGTCAAGACATAGGGGTTCACAGACGGCGAACGAGGAGCCGGCACAGTCGGGCGCATCGTGCGTGTATGGAACAGAGTCTGAGGAGGCGGAGCACCGAATACCTATAGACCGAGTCAGCAAGCGCCAAACGACGACAAAAAAAAAAAAAAAAAGATACGCACCCTTTCCATTTTTTGCGCCCGACGGACGTTGCGCGCCTTCTCTCTCTCGTCCAACTCCTCCCTACCACGATCAAATTCATCCAGAGACGCACTCTTCCTGGTCCCGCGAAGCCGGTGTTCGTAGTCAGCTTGCTCGGAAACAGCAAGAGGAGGCAAGGGAGGACCGATCGCACATCCATTCACAGCCTCCAGAGGAACACGCGAACCAAGGAAACGATGAAGTCTGGCCAGTTTTTCTCGCTTTCGTCGCTTCTCGGCTTCGGCTTGCGCCTCGGCATCAAGCGACTCGACGAGCGAAGGGACAGAATTGCTATGCTGCAAACGTCGACGGGTAGGCTGTGGTGTTAAATAGCTGATGCTCGACACATCATCATCATCATCCCGAGCTTCCTCGTCCGAGAGATCCATGAACGACCTCGTAGATGCAGCGTCCGGCGTGTCTACGCGGTTGAACGGATCTTCCGCCTCGCCATCGTTGCCCACGAACAACTTGAACGATCCTGTAGCCAGTGGGGTCGAGTGTCTGCGATCACTGGAAGACCAGAGACCATCCGTCTGCCACGGTGTCGACGGCTCCGTCTTCAAACCCGGAGTCTTGACCGCGACCGAAACAGACATGGCTTGCCGGTGGATCTTCTGTTTGGACAACAAGGCCGCCAGCGCAGGCGAGTGCAACTTCTTCGATAACTGGCGGGGTTCGTCCAGTTCTGTTACAGGATCCTCCGTCCCTGGCATCCTGCCAAAGACGCGAGCAAGCTTGCGATTCCGCCGGATACGGTCTGCCCGCTCGTTTGCACCAAGCTGATTCGTCGTAGGGGGCAGTGATGGTCGGGAATGACACACAGCACGTGGCGAGGAAGACATGGAACGCTTCTTCGATTTAGGTCTGCTACCGCGCTCCGGCACCAGCTCTGCTGGTGCTATGGAAGGAGAAGGCTTCTCGACGTCTTCGTATAGGGGACTGGGCGGGGGTGCAAACTCGAGGGGGGAGTAGGGCGAAGGAGGCCCTGAGAGCGGCTGTAGCCGCGTGGGTGGGACACGGTCGATAGAAGGACTAGGTGGCGCAAATTTCATAGAGGAGAGCGTGATAGAAGACGCGGAAGACTCTGTGCGGCAGTATGACGGCGCGGGATGGTGCAGCTCGCTGGCGGTAGGACTGGGCGGAGGAGCGAACCTCATGCTCGCAAGGGTGGTGGAAGAATTACAACGCGAGAGCGTGTGGAGACTGTCGAGTTTAGGACGAGAGGAGGACGGGTGCGTGATACAAGAATTATCTGCGTCTTCGGACATAGATGGGGAAAAGAAATCAATAAAAGATGAACCGCTATCGGCAATGTCAGCCGGACGTGTGGATCGTGATGGCGAATGATGGGACATGAAGATAGAAGGCAAAGATAGGCGAGGTAAGAAAGCCGTTGGATGTGGGTGGACGGGGCTCGGGTCCTTGGTCGGGTCGAAGTCAGATTTGATGGGATGCGAGCGCGCCGATGCGAATTCGAACGTGGGATCAGGGACGGACCCTTGAGGGAGGTATGGTGACGACGACGACGACGACGACGGCGACGGCGACTACGAGAGAGTGTGTTGTGTGTGTGAGAGAGAAATGAAAGTGAGTGAGTGAGAGGGAAAGACGTACTACGACGGTGGCTGTATCGAACGGGTCACCAAACGGCGGCCTGGACACACAGTGAGCAGGGACCTGCCTCATTTGTCGGTCTGCCGGTGGCGCCAAGTTGGTAAGTCAGCTCAACGGCAAAGATCGGAAATTTGGGTTACTGTACCTTGCACAGCATCTGGCACGTCGCCATATTCACCACGCCTGAGTTGAGCGTGCCTAGCTGAGCCGGTGAAGAGACTGAGAGAATCACGGCCCATCCACAGGACCTTCTTGTTGGACGCGGACGAGGGACGACAGTGAGACGGGTCCGAGGAGGAAAAAGTAGTAGATCGAGACGAGTCTGTCACTGATCTGGCAAGGTGCTCGCTAAACTCGGCATGTCTTGGCATGGGAGCGTCGTCGTCTGACGGCGCGCGTAAGTAACACGTCAATAAACAGCCTGTGGAAACGAAGCCATACCGACGACATCCGCGTCATCATTGTTATCATGATTAGTCCTCAAGACGGGCGTCGGATTGATGTATGGATTCGGCGATACTGGCCGAGAAGAATTCGAACAAGTCACCGTCGTCGATCGGCCGTCGTCGGGCGGAAACGCGGTGGGAAGCGCATTGGGCCAGCAATCGATGGCGGTCCTCTGAATCTTGCGCTTTTCCTCCTTGCTTCGTGCCAGGTGAAACGCTTCTTGCTCTCGCTGGCTCGCCTTTCGAAGACCTTGAACTTTCCGAGGTGGGGGCGGTGGTAGGCTGATCGGAAATTCCGAGGGGGTAGTAGTATTAGTAGTAGTAGTGGATCCGGGCCCAGTCGTAGGGGAGGAACCGCTGTTCCGACGTGTGAGTTCGTCATGCTGAAGCAAGGCTTCGAGGTTTGGTGAGATTTGTAGAGCGTGATTATTAGACTTTGGCACTACGACGTTTGGTCGCGAGGCAGGGGTAGCGGGACGGGGAGGTGTAGCAGCCATGACAAGTCAATGCCAACCAACGAACCAAAAAAAAAAAAATATCACAGGCTGGGTGGGTTCGCTTAATTTCAATATTCCTGTGTCTGTCAATTCCTACTAGTAGTATAACTAGTCTAACCGTCGACTTGGCGACGACAGCTCACAGCATGACAATAAAACCAATAACAATAATACTACTAGTAGCACATAGGGGGGAGAAAAAAAAATACAAACGTCATACTGGAATCCTCCGAGGTGGTAAAGGAGGCTTGCCATTCGGCCTGGCACTCGGCACCGCAGTCGAGCCACCATCCGAACCACCACCCAACGGCTCCGTCAATTCCCCGTCGGGCGGGATATCCGTCGTCGACAACCGCCGAGTTTCATCATCCTTGGACGCGATCATCTTCAGTGCTTGCGACGCCGCCGAAACACTTGCAACTACACCAGAACAGTCCGTCCCTTCAACTCCCTGCTTCACCATGACAGTGGAAACACTCCGAGGCGGTAATGGAGGCGGAACCGCACGCGCAGGTGGAGAAACAACTTCAGGTGTCAGACTCAACGGGTCCACATCTTGATTCCCATCATTCATCTCGCCACCTCCGAGCGAGGTGCAAGACGTCGCAGGTGCTTCCTCGCTCGTCTGCCCAGTCAGTGTAGGGCTCTTCCATAGTCGATACATGCTTTGGATGGTCGGCCCCTTGGCTTTGCTGTCCGGCGCAGGCGAAACAGGTGCAATGTTTCCTATAGACATCACCTCACCTCTGTGACTCGCGTGTATCCCCGGGATCGTCATCGTGCGTGCTTGCAAAGGCTGAGTGTGGATCAACGAAGGTGCTGCGTTCTCTTCTGTGACTTCTGTGAAATCGCGGTCCTTGAAAGGATCATTCGACCCCTCACCCAACGAACGTGACAGCCCCGGAGAAGTAGACCCGCTAGAAGACGACGAGGTCAGACGACCTGGCACACTCGTCGAACGACTTCCTGAAGGAATCGGAATGGGTGATGTGTTTCCGTTGACCCTTTCCAGCTGCTCGCGTTCTCTTCGCTCTATGACCGCTGCACGCACATCTGCATAATTTTGGTGTCCATGTGGTCCCTCCACCCGCGAACGATGATCGGTCCCTCCAAAGTCACCAAGATCGTCCGGCGACAAATTTACACCAGCATCCTTCTTCAATCCCCAGTTAACGCCCCATTTCCGCATCGCCTCCTTCGCAGTATTGCTCAGAGCTTGTTTGTCCCCAGCTTTAGATTTCAGCGTGGATAAGAACGAGCTAGCGGTGGATGTCCCAAAGGACTGGCGTGGACTTTTGGACGTCGTGCTGGTGTCAGAGAGGTAGTTGGAAGACTCGTCACCGCCCACCGAAGACGAAACAGACAGAGCCCGTGACGACCTCGACGGCATATACGAGGGCGTGGATAGTAAATGCGGGGAGAGATGTTCATGGGGATCTTGCTCATTGTCCGAGACCTCTGGAGGTTGTAGGGTGGGCGTATCGGGTATCGGAGTAGCAGGAGTACTATCTAGTCCCATACATTGTTCTTTGCCGTTGCGTGTAACCTCTTGCTCGGCTGGCCCCGTGTGTTCGACATCCGCACTACCCACGAACCATGAACGTCGCCTAGCCGTAGTAACCGTTTTCTCCGAGGACGTAGTAGCAGAGCGAACGACAGGCACATTATCCAGCGGCGTCAACGTCGGCTCCGGTTCAGTGCGAACCCGCGCAAGCGTAGGCGAACCCGTCTCATCCACCGGCTGTGAACCTGCGACCTGAACAGACGATTTGGTCACCTCCGGCGCTAGTGAGGTCATCAGCTTGTCCAAACGCGCAGCATCGGCCCATACACCACCACGATGTTCGCACTGGGAGCTGTCAAAGAAACTGATATCGTCCATGTTCGGCAGCACGACAGAGTCGGAAATCTGTACGGTGCTCAGCGTCCACGGGCATGCATGCTCAACTTGACACTCACGATCTCCCCAATCTTTGCCTCGATAGTGTTCAGAATCATACTCCAGGTGATCTGCCGGTCGCTCACGATGGGCTCCACGTTGATGACCATGCGTGGCGGCTTCGTGAACGCATACCACATGCGACTGCTAGGAGGGCGCTTGACTTTGACGAGAAGGTTGCCCTCGAGCTCGCGAATGATCACGGCCAAGACGATCTTGACGGTATACGGCTTGAAGCGTGCCCCAAGGTTGATCACGACAGTCGCCTCGACGGTGGCACGAATCGCACCTTTATACGCGAGGCCCACCTCCAACGACGCGTCGCCTTCCTTGGTGAGCTCCTTGAGCATAGGCTTGCTCAACGTCGGCGCCTTGTTGCCCACCGAGAACTGCGTCACGGCTAGGTCCGTCAGGAACGCGGGGCGCTTGACCTTGGAGAGCTTCTTCATGATACGACCGATGATGTACGACTCGAGCATCTGCGTCCTGTAAAAGCTATAAAACAGACGTCCCAACAGCGCGTTGAACCATCGCATCGGGATGACGTCCGGCTGTTCGTCGAGCGTAGAGACGAGCCAGTTCATCTCGGACGGCAAGAACACGGACTCGAGCGGGTCCAGCGTCGGCGTCCCTGATGGATGGTCAGATGCATGTACGAGCGCGAGGTACCAATCTTCCATCTCGACGCAGGTCCGCACGAAGATGAACCACGGCGCAGCGGCGGGCTCTTCCGGCGTCTCGTCCTGTTCTCGCTTCTCCGCCTGTTCCCCGTCCGGCTTCTCGACCCATTCCCCGTCACCACCCTTTTCCATTTCCTTTCCCTTGTCCGCGGACGTGGACGAGCTCGGCGATTCCTGCTCCTCCTCCGCGTTCTTGGACCGAGGCTTCAAGCAAATAGCATTCCGCCGCGCGAACAACTCCCCGTCCATCAATCCCTCTGGATAAACGACGACGTCATGGCTGCCCAGCTCCACCACAGCCCCGCACTCGGTCATGCCCTCGTCCTCGTAGAGATATAACACCTTGCCCTTGAGCACGACGTACCACATGTCCTTGGGACGCGAACGCTTAGGGTCTTTCGAGCGTGCGTCGAGGTAGGACCGGACGAGGGTTACGTACGAACCATCGACGGCGGACTCTTCGAACGTGCGTCGGACGGTGAGCCAGCCTTTGCGGGTCCGCGGGAGGTCGTTTGGGTCGCTGGGCGAGGGCGGTTCGGTGGGTGGAACATTCGGGCGGTCGTGGTCGGTGCGTTCTTGAAGAGAATTTTTAGTAGTTGGGTCGGTGCTGGGTGCGGGTACTGGTACAGAAGTGTAGAAGGTAATGAATAAGATGGTGAATATGACGAGGGGAATGAAGGTCAGTCCGCCGAGTACGTATGCATAGAAGAGTGCGCGAAGAGACATGAACGTTGTCACTGAGTGAGTGTAGTAGTACGCGCGGAATGCGCCGAAGAAAAGAGAGAGAGAGAGCGCAGTGATTGTCGTGTTTTCCCACATCGCGGACACGTGTATCATCATTTCCGCAACGGCGTGGTCTACAACAGGTTGATGACTCGCAGCAGCAGGTGGTACATGCTTGAAAAAGTATGATACAAGTAACAAACGGACTCAAGAGGAAGCACCATGATCGCGGTCGCATTCACACAGAATCAACCACGGGCGGGACACCACTGATCAGGAGGAGTCTTGGTCTCACTCGAGATTGCGGAGGCAATTATGTAAATTGACGGGGTTCTTGCTGTAATTGACACAGGTATGATCGCCCAACACTTTGTTTGCGTCTGGGGTTGAAAGAGCGCAGACTCTGCGTGCGAGGCATTCGCTTCTTCCGTCCCGTCTCTCCTTCCCGGCATCCCCTAATTATACAGAACCTCTCACCAGAACCACCGCATCTGCCAATCAAATCCGTGAATTTCGATCGCTACAGTGACGCGTGGTGTAGCGTGTAACGAGCGCAGATAAGTGGGTACATACCGCGAGCACATGCACGAACAATGGGCCAATGGAAGCCTGAGAGTGAGAAACCGAAAGCAGCCGAAAGACCACAGCTGCAAACGAGATGCGCTCGCTGGTGGAAGGATCAAGCTCCTTGCCTAAAATCCCAATATGTGAGCTTGACGAGGATCCAGGCCACGTTGTGGTGTAATAGAAGACTCACTAGCCGAGAACAGTTTGCTCTGAAGCGACGCTCGGATCGGCAGTGACGGGTGGGCGGTTGTTACCACATCCTGTGGACGAGCTAACAAGGAGAACAAGCTATGACGGGTTCAATACAGCGTTATAAGGTATTACGAAGCAAGCGGCTAGCGAGCACAGGTGTCGAGATGGTGGTTTGTCCGCAGCAGCGTTCCTGTCCTGAGAGTGGACAAAGGAGATATTGAAGCTTATCGTGGTCGCGACGCGTCATCCCGGGGAGACTTCATATCTAACCAACGCCGCCATCAGTGTGAGAGGGCCAAGTAAGCGATTGGATGAAAGTAGAACTTTTTATTGGAAAAGGAGTGCACATGGATGGATGTAGGTGCTGGGAAGGGCACCATGAGGCTGCTTTACACGTACGAAGAACCTGTGGTTATAAGCGATGGAGGCAGGTGATCACAGATATGGAAATGATTTTAAAAAAGTGAACGAGATAGTGTATCTTCGCAACGAATGAAAGACAGGCTATTCCTGAGGTGACGCACCTGGATTAAAATCTGGGGCGTGTTCGAGCCTGCGATGGGCAGCGATAAGGACAACTCTAATGTGCAGAGAGAGCGGTGCAAGACATGGACATGAGGCGATCAACGATG
Organism: Leccinellum luteum; assembly: GCA_038091855.1. Classification (NCBI taxonomy): domain Eukaryota; kingdom Fungi; phylum Basidiomycota; class Agaricomycetes; order Boletales; family Boletaceae; genus Leccinellum; species Leccinellum luteum. The sequence goes on from JBBPPG010000850.1 coordinate 13,872, forward strand.
CCTCGAGGTGACGCTAGGTGCAACAGAGGAAACTGAATTGGGGAGGAAGGGACCGACGGTATGTATGGGAAATACAGTTTGGTATACTACAGATAGATAGTGAACGTGAGAGATCAAAAAAAGACGGAGGCAGAGCAGAGCACAGTACCGCGCAAGGGATACACGGAAAGGGAGGGGGATGCGGAGAGGTGGAGCAACGCGTCTCTTATTCCGCGAATAGGCGGGACCGTCAACGACCAGGCACGGACTCCAAAAAATAAAAATAAAAATCTGCCTCGAGGCGTTTTGCGGTGCTTTGACGTGTCTTCCTATTAAAGCATCGGTTCTCTTCCAAACCTTTAGCTCTCCTCCCCGCAAATGCAACATCGCGGCAGATCCCGCAATGTCTCTCCCGTTGCACTCGCAAGACAAGCTTCGGAAGAGCGAAGACTCTCGCTAGAGGACCACATTCAGGCTGCATACGCTCACGACAACATTCGTCTCGCAAAGATACTCCTTCTCAGGCTCAAGGGCATCCACGTATCGACAGACAACGATCCACGCATAGACCAGGTTCGCGACGAGGACTTTGACGTCTGCTTCACCCCTTCCGGACCGCTCGCTCTCGACCCTCGCTCCGCCCAGGAGATACAGCACCGGTGGCACGAATCACAGCGCGCACACCGTCTTCGGGCCTGCGAAAAGCTCTGGGAGGAAGAGAGGTCCC
>JBBPPG010000851.1:0-14548 GCA_038091855.1 Leccinellum luteum
GTGCCGCAACACACGCGAATGGAAGAAACACTTCTACAAGTTAACGTCCCTACTACTCTATACGAATTTCGCGCTGTGTCGTTGTAACCTGTCAGACAGCTTCCCAAACATTTCCAAGCATACTACAAGATTTGGAACGATTACTGTAACGAGAGCAATACGATCGGACTCAACATGGAAGCTGCCAATTGCATCCGTTCTCTTCTCCGTGCACGCCCATCCGCCCTGAATCCGACTGCTCCAACCACGCTGCCACAGACCCTGCAAGACTCACTCAAAGCCCCCAGTGACTCTGCTGGCACTGGTGTCGACACCGAGTTCTTCTGCCCATGGAAACCTGCTCGACCATCACACCCTTCAGCCGTCCGTACTCCTTTACTTACGCATCGACACAAGCTGCTCACCTCCTCCGCATTGGTTGCTCTCGCTCCAGTGCAACTGTCGTGTCGCAAACTGCTGTTGCATTGTCACTTCGCAGGGCTAAACGCAGTCTGCAGGCTACTCTCGAATCCCACACCAGTGACCACTCTGAACCAGCTGTGGCGAGTATATCCGGTCAAAATCGGTCTCATCCTGGAAACGGTCGAAGGGGGCCAGTGGGCGTGTGAGAGCGGACCGTCTCTTCGTCAAGAGAAGTAAATGGGGAACGATCGATGCGCTGGCTTTGACCTCCTCCCTTACTACCTTCATGCTGATTCAATCGGAAGAGACTGCAGTATGATACGCACATGCCACGGTATTCCAGAGATGGCGGCACAAAACACAAGTGGTTTCGAAAATATCCGAAAGAAATTTGGCCGCTTCAAGATCCTAGTCATTGGGTGGGCGAACGCTAGCAAGATGACCGTTCTCCGCGCGAATGATTCGTCACCGCGTCAGCGTTTTGGTGTGATAATAGGTAACACTACCAAAGACCCGGGTCATCTTCAAACTGTTCAATTTCGTGTGTACGCAGGGAGCCATTGGGCACGACAACGCCTTGAACGAGGGAGGAAATGACGTCGCCCGAGGAAAAGAGTGGTTTGTAATACCCCGAACGGATCGCAGTCAAGATGAATCGCAATGCCTGAGAGACAAGCTGTGTGCGGACGGGTCAGAATGGAACGACAGAATCGGATGGATATGGGACGTACGTTGTCGTCTGCGATGTTGGGGAGGTTGTTGGATCCGACGAGTTGCCAGACGGTTTGGACAAAGTGTTCGATTGCTGGTGACTTGGCGAGTTGATCTGGATACAGTTTGATGTTGAGCTGATAGGCGAGCTGACTCGGAAGCCGGGCGAGGACACGCACCTCTGTGATTTCGAAGATGACGGTCTTGAGACGCGCCGGGAGGGACGGGGTGGTGTCCTCGAGCTAAAAGACGCGTCAGGTTGATATGAGATATGGAAGAACGCGGTACGCACGTCCTTGCGCAGCTCTGGTGAATCCCAGATCAAGAAGCGCCGAAACCAGCCTGTCGTTGGCGCGAAAAACTCGTTGTGCGCGTCCTCGAGATGGCGGGTGGCAAATCACGACACGTAGTGAAATCGTAAAATATTTCGGCGAGTAAAATCTGCTCTTGTGCGACGACATCTAGGTTGAGTGGAGTGGCACCAAAGAGAAGGGTGGTGGACTGTCGAAAGAGGTCGAGAAACGAGGCGATGAAGCGATCGAGGACGAGGTTAATCTCGGTGTAGAGATCGTCTGATCGAACTTGAGAACGCCAGTGGCGAAAGATGGAGTGTGCTGTTTCGAGGACGCCAAGGTTTACGGTGGGGGAGAGCGGACGAGTTGCTGGAGGAGGGGGAAGTGATCTGGAGGGAGGAGGGAGAATAGATGACTTACTCCGTTCATGTGTAGCTTCAAAGAAGAGGTCTTACCTACGGGAGACTGTAGCTAGTAGTGCGGCGAGTCCAATACTCAAAAATTTTAAGAACTTTCTGCCAAATATTGTCTTGCTCTCCCTTTCGTGCTTTGGCTATCCCTACGAACATGGACCTAGTGGCATTCAGTTCGTTTCTGGTCAAACTTGCCATTCCATTCCAATCTCTCTCCACCCCACATCTATCTTTGGTCCTCGTCGTCGTTATCATCGTCCCAATCGTCACGCATGGAGTCCGACGTCGACAATGCCTACAAACCCCGAACGAATGAAATGCTGGCGTGCCCATCCGAACCGACGAGACGATGCACATGAGGCCGTGTGCGATTGAACGTCAGGACTGACCACTCTTACTCGTGCCATCCGAGGAGCGTCCCAATAAGACCACCGAGCACCCTAAGTTGCACCTCGTTTGAGAATGCATTGGAAAGCATACTACATAGCAACCTGAGCAGGCGGTCGCGCGGCACGTCCCCCGCTTCTGCCACGCCTTGTTCTCCAACCGTCACGACAGCTCTTCCGACTCCCTTTTCGTCATATTTCATGCATCAATCGAATAATTCAGGAGTGCGGCCTGAGATCTGCTAAATCCCCACTGGCAGGAACAGCCCGCATCACCCGCCATAAAAAACTTGCATCTTGATCAACGAGGCTTCAAATATCGTTGATATTGAACCGATACCGGTATCTTGCGAAGATTGAAGCCGGCTCTTTTTCATCGCCTTCGATGGCTGGCGCGATCATCTCACTAGCCGCTTGGTCCTCGGACCTCAGCGTATCGCGATATGTGTATCTAGTCTTTTCTATTTACATACTACGCAACGACCCAATTTCAGATGATTTCTTTGGTTCAAAAAAACATTCCTAGCACAAGGTATGTAACTACTTGTTCGAGCATCACAGTACTTATAGGAAATCGAGCCTTTACAGCCACATACCCGTGGGGAACGAAGATCGGTGTTAGATGCATGATCGTCACGCGCCGCCTTGGTGTGTTTCATCTGCTCATCGCGGATGGTGGGTGAAAAGTTCTTGCCGGTGGTATTTCTGCCTCTCTGTCCTGTGTCGGAAAATTAAATGTATCACACGCTTTGGGTGGCAATAAAAGCTGCACATCCTGCCTGGTGATGGTCTAATCCTTTCATCCTCATCGTCTTTCGCTATTAACCAAAATACTATACATATACTGTCCATCGCTTTCACACCATGTCATCTAACGTGCAGTCGGCCGTTCAGCTACAGCTGTTCAATAATGCTGTATCCCGTATGGCTCTTTGCAGACCATATGATCGATTATCATTCTAACATTATTGCTGCCATGTAGTTGCACAAGTGACCGTCGTGGTCTATGATTATGGTAAGCAAGTGCACACATTACATATGTACTAAACTTTGAGACTGTTGCATCAACAGTCCTCATGTTTCCGAGCGAGGTACATATGGCGTCTGATTGCTTTCTATCTATTCGTTTAATATCTTCATAGATTGAGTATATTTGGGTCAGGCAACAGTTTATACTGCAAAGCAATCATCCGTTCACTGATGGAATCATAGAACAAGTCCTGGACATGGGTGACCATGTTGTATCTGATAGTGTGTAAAACCCTCCGACACATTGCTCCCACAGTGACTCATGCACAATACTCTGACTCATCCAGATCCGTTATGCTGGTATCTATTATGTAATGTGAGTCATGATGGTGCAAAGTAGAATATTCCTTTAATGTGGTTTCAAGGAAACAATCGCTTCGTACGTTCAAAAGAATCAATCAAGGCTCGCTATGATGACATGTTTATTTCAAGTTGGCACCACGTTCGTTCCTGGACCGGTAAAGGTTAGTTTGCTTCGTTTCACTAGTAAACAGATTGATTGCTAACGAGAATATGTTTGACAGATGTATGTATTTTTATTCGATTGATTATCCCTGTTCACAATCAGTTAGGTGTAAGCACTGTTAATATATGTCCTTGATAATACTTGATCAGGATATCGTATATATACTTCCAAAGGTACTGGTTTCGCTTACTCGGGTCATTGGGCATCAATGGCTTTCATGTGTGCCTTCTCATGTGAGTTAGATGGCTTCTGTTATTATATTATCTCATTGAGATATTTTGACTTCGATCAGTGTTAATGATTCTGCGTGTTCATGCAATGTGGAATGGCTCAAAAGTCATTCTTACTATCCTTTTGCTTTGTTTCACACTTCGGGTAGTTTCAGATCTCGTCTTGGAAGCTGTCTTTTATAATCCAGACGTCGATACCACAGGTATGACTCCGCTCAGTCGGAATCACGAGTATACATGTGAACTTTACCCTCTTAGTTGCGACCAGCCAAGTGCTCGATTACTCGATTTGCACTGAGGTGTATTCTGTAATCGGCCCTTACATGAAATATGTGGTCACCTGGACCACTCTCTTCGATCTCCTATTATTGATCCTTGCTCTCGTTTCGTTGACGAAGGAATCAATCGCAACATACAAGGCGACGAGGCGTTGGGAACCCAATCGATATATGTCTTTGGTTTCCAATCAGTGTGTTGTTTATCTATTTGCGTGCGTCATTCATTATATCTTTGTTCATACTACTAGCCGTGCGCGCACAATCTAGCATGGCACCGCTGATTGAATTTTACGCCACAACACAGGAATTTGCTCAATAACATCCCCCAAGCGATATTTAACGGGGATGACCCATATGATCTTGTCTGGTTTCTCATCCTCAATTTCTTTTTCGTCATCACCATGTTCCCCCTCGCTCCCCGATTTGTGATCAGCTTGCGTGAGCTGTTCGACAAGGACAGCCGCAGTGGCCGCTTGCAAGGGGTCGACAATGTTTTTGCGATCTCTGCGCATTCTGGGAGCGTTGCTGGACGGGATCACCCTGTCTCTGGGATGGCGTTCATGGGTGGAAGTAGTGAGCCGGGCGAGGCCCAGGGTGCCGATGAAATCCAGCTTGAGGTTAGAGGAAATGATTTGGGTCGGGTTTGTTCTGCCTGATTGATCGCCAGGAGAAGAAGGGGAAAATGTTGTCTGGTGATGAATATGGTGTTTATAGTTTGGCTCGTTCCCACCCCGAGGGTGCTTGATCTTTGCAGCACGATGCCAAATGATTCGCGGTGTTGTTCTGGCACAAGACATAGTGTTTTTCTTGAATATTGTATTTATGTCATTGGCGCGTTCATACTCCAAGGGTGTAGTGTGATATCGATGCTTAGTACACAGCAATGTATGAATTTCCTGATGAAACGGCGAGTAAGTTGAGGTGACCTCCCCATCATCACATCCGTTTGAGAGCTACACAACACATACACGACTGGCAACATACCCAAATCCAACTTCATCCGATGCATCCCCTCACACAACCAGATACCCCTCCCTTACCAACCCCTCCAAAAATGTACGCACCGCAGGATCGCATGCACCTAAAAATGCCATCAATGCCTTCCAACACCACTGCCCCTCCCCCAGGCGTACCCGCTCCCGCACTGCCGCCACCACCGAGCGCCCTTCCCAAAAACGCCCTTACTTCCCCAACATACGCCACTGCATCAACAACAGGCCCACTCTCCGACGCCGCCAACCTCGAATACTACGCAGCTTGATACGTAGCCGTCTGTTCCTCGTAGTCGATCTCTGTCAGCCCTGTTGTCGTCCCCGCAGCCCATCCACCACCCTCTTACGAGCCGAGGTACTGGGGTTCGCTAAATAGTTTGACAAGGGCTGTGAACACCGCTGGCCTGCGCACGCACGGTGAGCGGGGATCGTCGGAGGAAAGGAAACGAGGGACGCACCAGCTGCGCGATGCAGGCTCGGACAACATCAACCGGCTCTCTTTCAACATCCGCATCAACCACACCGCGACAACCTTGCGATCCTTGTGCGACATCTTTGGAATCTATGGTACCACGAACCCCGTCAAAATCTGGGACCACAGTCTACCAACAGTTCGTGTCAGTCCCCATCACCCTCTATCCAGAGCAGAGAAGCCAGGCACTGCGGTTGAATCCACACCGTCGAAATGATATAATCAGGCCCCATCCCAGACACATCGATCACGAACAAGATGAAATGTGTGAAATGATACACGTATTTGTCCGTCTTGGCTGCATTCTCATCAACAAGGTCATCACCAGCGGGCGCATGTACTGCTTCAGCTGTGCTCTGTCAGAAGGTGGTCAACGCGACGATCCACGTCACGCGCATAGACGGGACTCACGGGTCCACCTCCCGCACGACTCCAACAGTTCGAATCCCCACTCGTCGTTCATCTTGCTCGGTACCAACCACTGCTGCACGATCGCCAATACCCGCTCCACCTGACCTGCTTTCGCCATCTCTTGCGCATCCCGGGACAAGAACGCACGCAACAATTTGACGAGGCCTGGAATGTTGCCCTTTTGTTGCCAGCAGGCAGGGGTGAGCAAGAAGGGTAATAGGGAGCGGTATTCTGTTGGGACCCCAATGGTGTGCAACGAAAGCATTTGAGCAAGAACTTGAAAGGCGTATGGAATGTACTCTGAGCGCAACTATAGGTAAGCAAGCTAGAAAGGGCAAAGAGGTAACATCACGTACGATCGATATCTTGTTGCAAAATGAATGTAAATAGACCGAACGAGGCTTGCTCGAACGTCGACAACGTCGCTGGGGCACCGTGAGCGACGAACCTGTCCAGGTGCAGTGTCGTCATGATCGACATGATACCCTCAAACGTACCGCAGCAACGCCGAGATGCTCTCGAAAATGTAATGATCAAAGTTTGGATTGCTTGGGTTCTTGGTTATCATCCCTAGAATGTTGACGCTGGGGGATGTGTTGGTAAACGGGCGTCAGTGTTTGACGGGCGATGACATTCACGCGCATCACGCCTGTGTCGTCGTGAATACATTGGTAGAACAAAGAAAAAGGACGCGAACATACATTTCATGAGGTAGTCATTCTTGGCCACTTTTTCGGGAATGCCCGCGCCTTCGATCTTGCTGAGCACGGCATTCAATAAATCGGCTGCAAAGTCGTGTACGTCTACCTGCTGAATCTGTGAGCTTGTGAGCATAGGCGTATGCAATAACCTCAACTGGCCGCCCTTTTTGATATACAGGATTCGGTCGATGGTGATGGCAACATAGGTATACACAACGTAATTGTCCGACGTGAGATGCTTGATCAGGAGGGGTAACACGGCGAGCAATTGCTCTTTTTCTAGCTGGTACAACGTATCGTCAATCGTTGATGTACTACAGGACACGGGATGACCGACCTGATTGCGGAAGGTTAAGAAGAACCGTATCGCGTCGACTTGGAGAATCGGATGGATCGTCTGACCCTGCGAGGCCTGCAAATCCTGAAACAAGGGATCCGAAAAAAACTTGACCACGTCCACTTGGGCGTTAACCGAAGGCACGCCGTGCTAACTTTCCTGTGAGCCATAGAATTAACAGCGACACGAAAACCCACCTGCATCGTCGACGCCTCGGCTGCGATTGCACCTAGCAAATATACTGCCGAATCCTTGGCCCTGAAATTTGCCTCCGGGTCCCTACCATACTCCTCCAACCCAGACTGTATCCATACCCCCACGATCTCGGTCGTCTCCGTTCGATAGCCGCTGCTCACTAGCGCTTGCAACACGTCCGCCGCCGCCTGTCGTCGCGTGCTCGCCTCCCCGCCGGCACCACCCACGCTCGCACCAGCGCCACCGACGCCACCGCCAGACGGGAGGGCGAGGGCGAGGCGGATGAATTCGAGGGGGTCGTCTTCAAACTGTTCGATTTCATGTGTGCGCAGGGAGACATTGGGCAAGACAACTCCTTGAACGAGGGAAGAGATGACGTCGCACGAGGAAAAGAGCGATTTGTAATACCCCCGAACGGATCGCAGTCAAGACGAATCGCAATGCCTGAGAGACGAGCTATGGGCGGACGGGTCAGAGGGGGTCGACACAGTCGTGGCTATGAGGCGTACGTTGCTGTCGTCTGCGATGTTGGGGAGGTTGTTGGATTCAACGAGTTGCCAGACGGTTTGGACAAAGTGTTCGGTTGTGGGTGACTTGGCGAGTTGATTTGGATACAGTCTTGAGACGCGCCGGGGGCGACGAGGTGGTGTCCTCGGGCTAAAAGACGCGTCAGGTTGGTAGGAAATAAGGAAGAACGCGGTACGCACGTCCTTTCGGAGCTCTGGTGGATCCCAGATCAAGAAGCGCTGAAACCAGCCTGTCGTTGGCGCGAAAAACTCGTTGTGCGCGTCCTCGATGGCGGGTGGCAAATCATGACACGTGAAATCGTAAAATATTTCGGCGAGCAAAATCTGCGCTTGTGCAACGACATCTAGGTTGGGTGGTGTGGCGCCAAAGAGAAGGGTGGTAGACTGTCGAAAGAGGTCGAGAAACGGGGCGATGAAGCGATCGAGGACAAGGTTGATCTCGGTGTAGAGTTCGTCTGATCGAACTTGAGAACGCCAGTGGCGAAAGATGGAGTGTGCTGTTTCGAGGACGCCGAGGTTTACGTTGTATTCTGTGGGGGAAAGGGAACGAACGAGTTGCTGGAGGAGGGGGGTGAGATGGGAAGCGATCTGGAGGAAGAAGACGCACGTCAATTAGATCTGACCACTTTACGGGGAAGTCGAGCTCTGCGATGAGTGCGACGGACTCTGCAATCTGTGCACGGATGGCTTTGTCCGCAGGTTGGGAGAGAGCGATCATGGCGGGCACGAGCTGGGCGCGGAGGGCTGCCTTGTCTTGCTCGGGGAGCGGCGCGACATCCTACGTGATCTTGTCAGTCAGTGATGAGACGAAGACGATGTAGAGCACGCACTTCCTCCCATCTGAGCTTTGCGACGTTTTTGAGGTAGATACCACCTGCGAGTCGAACTGAACGATCTGGTGCATTGTCGAGGATGAGAGCGAGGAGGTGAGGGAGAAATCCTGGCTGGGCTGTGAGTTGGTTCAGCTGTTGTTCAGCTTGTTTTCTTGACGCTGGCTGGAGCGATGCGCTGAGGAGTGAGGCGACGTCGGACATGGTCACTGGCCCCTTTCAAGTTGGAATTGTCACCAACTAATAATATACACACATACACATCGGCTACCACCCTGTCTCAGAATCACGTAGCCTAAACACTTTCCTCGTCGTCTCCACGCTGGTCGTGCTCAATCGCTGGTTCGTCAGTCCACGCTCCCGTTGTCGCTCGAGCTCACGAAGACGGTAGCGCGCATGCTCGCTTGCGTCCGACAGACGCACCCTGAAGCCCAACCAAGTCCCCAGCGACGCGCTCGCAGATGGGATAATGGGATTCCCTGCGTCAGCAAGCGGGACACCCTCGACGACAGCGCGGAGTAGTTGGGGGTCCGTGTCCGTGTCCGCGGTCGTCACAGTGGAAAACGTGTCTCTGACCGTTGAGCTGGGGTAGAAACTGGTCCTGGAGCGGGTTCCGGCGAAACGGACGGAGGAAGCCCACGAGCGTGTAATGCGGTCTTGAAGATGGGCGGTTCTCGGTTGTGCTGGGAGGTCGGCGGCGCGAGTGTTGCCAAAATTGGAGGAGAGAAGGCGGGAGAGACGAGCTGGTTGTGGCGAGGCGAGCGGTTCCGTAGACGGGGTAGGCGACAGCGACGCAGACGACTCAGAGGGCGACGGTGACGACGAGAGAGGCGGGATATAAACTGGCGACGGGACCCGCATCAACGGGACGGTGACCGGAGGGCCGATATCGCGGCCAGCAAACTCGATACGAGAGCCAAATTCGGTGTCGGTCGGGGTGCAGATTGGGGTGGTCACTGGGACAAGTTTGCGCCTGGGAGACTGAGGGAGGTCGAGATCGTGCAAGAGCGAGAGTGGTGATCCCGGAGACTCGAGGGGAGGTAGCGCCGGAGAGACCCAGGATTCGTCAGAGAGGCGCTTCTTGTCCGTGACGGGCCGGGTAGAATGGAATCGGAATGCGCAAAACATGGGTCGAGGAGGGTCACCGCTGGGGCTCCGACAGCGAACGACGTATCGTATCCCCACGGATACGACGACGAGGGCGATAACGACGCCGAACACCGCACCGAGAATGACTGGGGCCTGGGGCGGATGGGACGCGGGTAACGTTGTGTGCGGGCGCTGAGATGGAGATGCGACCGGCGTTTGCGGGTGCGAGGACGGTGCGAGGACGGCCACGGAGGGCGATTCAAGGGTGGTAGTCGGCTCCCAACAGTCATCTCCATCGTCATCGTCGTCGCCGTCTGGAAGAGGGATCGCGTGCGAGCAAGCGATGATACAAAGGAGTGTTGCAACAAAGGAGCGTAATCGAGACATGATGCATGATCGTCGTACTTACACGCACCCGGCTTATATGTTATGTAGAGGAGGCTGACCGGCGGGGCCAGCCTCAGGCCGAGGAGCCGGTCGGAAGTCGGCCCAGCGTGGTATTCCGATCACGATCTTGAGTGAAAACTGGATTATCGCATTGCACCTTTGGGGTACTATGAACGAGCCAGTATTTAACATAAATACTACAATACCATGGCTTGCTATTCTTCGCCTGGCAAGGCTGACAATCAATTAGGCAGAACTACCCCGACCCGACTCATTTCCTCTGACAGCCTCAACCTGGATTTCCTCTCCACCCTCCTCGCCTGGATGGCTACTCGCACCCACGAACGCGATCCCAGAGACAGAGTGATCCCGTCCAGCCACGTTCCAAGAACGCGAAGAGATCCCAAAAGCACTATCGATCCCTTCCAACCGACCACGGCTGTCCTTGTCGAACAGCTCACGCATGCCGATCACAAATCGGGGAAAGATGGGGTACATGGTGATGGTGTAAGAGAATTGGAAGATGAGATACCAGACAGGGGAAACAGGGTTCGTATCCACGTTTATTATTGATACGGGGATATTGTTGAGCAAATTCCTGTGCCGTGGTATAAAACTCGATCAGCGGTGCCATGCTAGATTGCGTACACGGACCAATAATATGTGATGAACGACGTACAAAAAGAGATAAGCAACACCCTCCCTGACGATCAAGGACATGTAACGGTTGGGCTCCCAACACCCCGTCCCCTTGTACATCGCGATTGACTCCTTCACCGGTGGAATGAGAGCAAGGATCAATAATAGGAGATCGAAGAAAATTGGCCAGGTGACCACATATTTCATGTAAGGGCCGATCACAGCATCCACCTCAGTGCAAAACGAGTAATCAAGCACTTGGCTGGTCGCAACTAAGAAGAGGGTAAAGTTAACATGTGCACTCATTATTCCGACTGAGCGGAATCATACCTGTGGCATCGATGTCTGGATTGTAAAAGATAGCTACTATGACAAGTTGTAAAACTGCCCTAACCGTATAGCAAAGCAGAAGGATAGTAAGGATGACTTTTGAGCGATTCCACATTGCATGAACACGCAGAACCATTAACACTGATCAAGGTCAAAATATCAATATCTCAATGAAATAATATAATAACAGAAATCATCTAACTCACATGAGGAGGCCCAAGTGAATGCTGTACCTGCCCAATCACCCGAGTAAGCGAAACCAGCACCTTTGGAGGGATATCCTGGTCAAGCGTCATCAAGGACGTGGATTAATAATGCTTACACCTAAGTGATTGTGAACAGGGATATCAGATCAGTGGAATGAAAATACATACGTCTATTATGTACCACAGGTCCGCAATATATTCTCGTTAAAGATCGACTCATTTATTGAAATGAAAAACTAACCTTTACAGGCCCGGGCACGAACGTGGTGCCAACTTGAAATAAACATAGTCATCATAGCGAGCCTTGATTAATTGTCTTGAACATACTCAGTGATTCACTCCTTGAAATCACATTAAAGGTACATCATACTTTGCGTGATCATGACTTACATTGCATAATAGATACCAGCGTAACGGACCTGTGTGAGTCAGCATTGTTCATGAGCCATTGTGAGAGTAATGTGTCGATCGATTTTACACACTATAAGATACAACACGGTTACCCATGTCCAGGACTTGCTCTGCATTACAATCAGTGAAGGGATGGTTGCTTTGCGATATTTGTTGCCTGACCCAAATATACTCAACCTATGAAGATATTAAGCAAATGAACAATAAGGGAGGAGCACCATGTATACCTCGCTGAAAAACATAAGGACTGTTGACGAGACAGTCCCAAATTTTAGTGTTACGTATGTAAAGTGTGCACTTGCTCACTATAATCATAGAACACGACGGCCACCACTGCAACTACATGGCACCAATGACGTTAGAATGACAATCAATCAGATGGTTTGCAAAGAACTGTACCGGCTACATCGTTGTTCAAGAGCTGTAACTGAACGGTCGACTGTAAGTCAGACGACATGGCGTGAAAGCGAACGGCAGTGTCTTGATAGTATTTCGGTTGATAGCGAAAGACGATGAGGATGAAAAGATTAGACCGAATCACCTAGCAGGATGTGCACCTTTTATTACCACCAAGGCATGTGTTGGCAATGAATTCAAATTTGCGACACAGCCCAGAGATGCTGAAATGCCCTCAAAAACTTATCATACACAGTCCGCGATAAGCAAATGAAGCATACCAAGGCGGCACATGATGCAGATGATCATATGTATCTAGCGATCAGTCTTCGTTTCCTACGGGCGGTGCTACAAAGATTCGATTTCCTAGAAGTAAAATCGCAGTGCGCGACTCGAAGCAGTTAAGCACCTTGGCCAGGTCTTTTTTCTTAACCCAAACTAAACTTCTGAAATTAGGTCGTTGCGTCTGTCGATAGAAACGACTAGGTATATGTATCGCGATATGTCCAGGTCGGACGATGCGGTCGCGGCAGCAATCGATGGTGATGGAAACGAGCTGATAGCACTGCCTTCAATCTTCGCAAGATACCAGGTACAGAGGAGCTTGGTAAGTGGGATCGATTCAATATCAATATCGACGATGTTTAATACGGCGATGATCAAGATGCGAGTTCCTTTTACGGTGGGTGATGCGGGCTCTTCCTACCGGTGGGGATGTGGTAGATCGCGCACCTAATGCAACGAAAAAGGAGTTAGAAGAGCTGTTGTAACGGTTGATGGTCAAGGCATCGGAAGCGGAGGACTCGCCGCGCTGAGGTCGCTATGGATGCTTGCTAATGCAATGCGTTCTCAAACGAGCTATAACCTGGGTGATAGGTGGATCTGTTTGGGCGCTGGGTGCCCCGATGGCAAGAGCGGGAGTGACGCGTGGTAAAGGTTACAGTCTTGATTTTGCACGAGAAGCGCTCAATTGGCTACAGCCTCACGCGCCTCGTCTCGTTGATTCGGATGGGCGTGTTGACATTTCATTTGCTCCTGCGAGGTTTGTGTGGATGTCGGACCCAGAATGTGAAGCAGGTAGTAAACGCAAATGCCATGCGTGACGATTGGGACGACGATGACGATATCGAGGGGAATAGGAAATCAATTGAAATGAAAAGGCGAGTTCGACGGTACCGCTCCAGGTTCAACAGGCTGGTCGGGAAAGGAAGATACATAGCACCAAGATTTGGGAAGAAGCGTGAGTGCTACTTTCATGCTGATCTTCCAGTTCGCATGGTACTTTCCGCCGGTTGCCTTCGACGCAACGTCGTTGAGCTCACACGTCTCCGAATGTACGCACGTGACTAACTAGTTGAAAAAAAGGATGGAATGAACGTTACTTGTAACGATGAACTATCCCAAGACGCCATCTAGATTTCGCTCTCGCAGCGATGCAAAGACACCTCTCACACCTTCCATTCTCTCTCAATTCAACGCTGTCTCGATCGCTTCACCACAAAAACATCATCCAGCAGATCTTTCTAATCCGTTCCTCGTCCGTTCTCGTCCTCCCTCTCCAGTAAAACGTACAACTTCAAATGCTGTTCCTCCTCCTTCCTCAAATACAGGCGTAATCAGAAAGGGTGGAATAGAATCTCGTCTCGACGTCGTCTCTCACGACTATCATCCACTCCGTCCAGAACTAAAACGATCTCGCTCTACCCCTTCTACACGCGAGCGCACTCTCTCCCACTCCTCCACCCACCACGATCGCTTCATCACTGCCCGCGAGGATACCGCCCTACCCTCTTCCCTCTCCTCTGGTGCGACCACAGCAGCTACCAACGCTTCCACTGCTTCTCCAGGCCACACTGCTCGCCTCGCTAATGCTGCCGGTGTGCCCCTCAACAAACGTGTCCTCGCTTACCACGAACCGCCACCCGCATCCTCTTCCTCTAATTTCCTTTCTACCCAACGCAACCTCGCACGTCCTCTCTATGCCCGCGACGCACTTCCCTCCTCCAACGGCACCGCGTCCACAAAGTCCCGACGCGTTCCTACCACCCCAGAACGCGTCCTCGACGCCCCAGGTATGGTTGACGACTTTTACCTCAACCTCGTTTCGTGGAGTGCACTCAACGTCGTCGGCGTCGCACTCGGAGAAAGCACTTATCTCTGGGCAGCCGACACCGGTGTCGTCTCCCATCTTGGCGACGCACCGGACGATACCTACGTTGCCAGCGTCGATTTTAGCGGAGACGGTGCCTACCTCGCCATCGGGCTCGGCACTGGAGCTATCGAGCTCTGGGACGTGGCCACATCTCAGAAACTCCGTACTATGGCACCAACATCTGATGCTACCAGTGCAGGCCAGGTCGCCAGTCTAAGCTGGTTCAACCACGTCCTGACATCAGGCCATTCAAACGGCTCGATCG
>JBBPPG010000852.1:0-14548 GCA_038091855.1 Leccinellum luteum
AAAGACGAGGGTAGCCATTGAGACACTTCATAACGACTGTAGACGGGACCGACCGGGAAAGGCGAAGGTAGCAATGCCGTAGGCAAAGACTTGCTCGTGAAGCAAATGTAGTCATTATGGTGATGGCGTACAGGGCTTGATGAGGGGACAGAGTAGCTTGTGACCATCTAGAGCGATGTAACATCGACACTATTCCAATGGCTCGAGTCATTCGAATGAAGCAAAATAGAGAATATGATCGATGATCCTTGATCCAACTGCAGTGAACAGAGTGTACGGAGGTGTCAACGGGATACATCAACTTGCGTGTTGTGTGCCCAAGAGATCCATGTGGAAGAAGGGATTGAATGTGCGATATGTTGGTGCGGCTGACAAGTTGTATCATACCTGACTCTTCAATAGACAAAAACTAATCAGAACCAACGGCTTTTCAACACTAGTACTAGAATAGTAGACACACCATAAATGTTGTAGGAGAACAATTGATTACGGACAGACGTTCGCAGAGATGGACCTGGTTTGCTTGGCCATTCTCTTCAGTCTAGTTGCGCTCGAGGGTCAGGTCTTCCAACTTTTTTTTTCGTTCCTGACCCAGCCCCTTGCACTATATATACGGCGGGAAACACCAAATAATGCGGGACATTCTCGCAAGAAAAACTGCTCCAGAGAGAAAAATAAAATCCAGCCAAGCAGTGTCATAAGCTCAAAAGCCACTTTCCGGAAAATCTGGCAAAAATGATAAGTGACGAGATTGACTCTACATTCAAAATTTTAGACTGACAAATAAAAGTCGCACAGGAACCAGATAACGACACAAAACTAAAACTTGCACGCAGAGCCACAGTGCGAAACATGAAAGGACTGACCTTGTAATAGGTTGTTGAGCTTCATGGAAATTAACATAGCATCAATGTTCCAGATTTGAAGACGTGTCCCGGTCAGCCTTGGATGGTGGTGGTTCGAGTTCAAGAGAGGTGCAACCTATTTCGGCAGGTTCCCCCGCTCAAGGCACTTGCCGGCGGGGCACAGTTCGGCTGCGCCTTATTTAAGTGCCTGACGATGGGCGCTATCCCGTCTCTCACTCCTTCCATCTAACAAAATGCTCTCTTTCACCGATGCTCTACTGCTAGTGGGGTCGCTTGCAATCTCGCTAGCGATCCTGGTGCCGCTCTCTGGCGCACTCGTTAGGTTTAGGGCTCACTACAACCCCAAAGGTCTTCAGCTCGACCCAGACGGTGGTGTACAACCACATACCGGCCCAGTTATCACTTCCTTCTTTGCTATGCTATTGAGGGTCTATAGAATCGAGGTGCGCTTTGTTACTCCAGTCTAGCGTTCGCCCGCCACAAAGCTCATCCCCTTTAACTCCTGACAGGGAGTGCAAGGATTGTTCAAGGGACTGAGTACGTTCGGTTCCCGATGAACTTGGCGAAAATTCTAACGATGAAATTAGTGCCCACCCTCTTGTCGACTTCCATTGTCACTGTGTTTCTATTGCTCTTCCTGAGTGACAGCAACCTTCGTCACGGAGCTTACACGGCCCCGTCAACTGGAGTACTGGGAGTACTGGGATACAGCGTATTCGCCATGTTGATATCTTTGCCTCAGACGATCATCACCGATAGGTAAGACTTCTTTTTTCGAGCCCCTCGAATCAGAGATTCACAGCATGACAGAGCAATCACCACGCCGCACAAGCTACCTTACCTCAATGCCATCTATGCCTTGCGTGTTCTGTTGACACCCACAGAACGTCGACGCCCATGGATCCTCTACCTAACGCCTGGCCTTCTTGCGGCTCAGGTCTTGCATATTTCATATGTTGTTCTTGGTCTGAGGACTGTCCGGCATCTGCTCCTCCCTGAACTTACTCGGCCTGGCCTAACTTTCAATGAAATCCCGGTAGTCAGATTGGCCATATTCTTCGTCCTCGCTGTGGCTAGCACAATTGTTCTTACACCTCTTGAAGTCATCGCCATTAGACTCGCCATACAGCGGAACCACGCTGCGCCTGAATTTAACTCGGTTGCTCAGGAGGAAGAAGAGGGAGCCTTAGAATATTCCGGGGTCGAGGAGGATGTCATTGGGTAAGTTCTGAAGGTTAGGTCAGGAAACGACGTGAAACACTGAGCCTCAATTTTTAGTTTGAGAACCGAGCGGGAACCTTACACAAGCCTGGTCGATTGCGCGAAGAGGATTATCGAGGAGGAGGGCTGGAGCGCTTTGTACCGTGCCTGGTGGCTGACGATGCTGGGCTGTCTTACTGGTGCATTCTCTTAATAGGTATTTTTACAGTCAGGCAGGTCGGCGAGTTTTCCACTTATGACTGTCACGAAATGGAAGTTGTTATTACTCTAGCTCGCGATGCTCTATTCACGAGAAAATGAAGTTATGTAAAATTGGTCCGGTCATTGATATATAGCGCTCGACTGGTCTGACGTGTCGGGTATATGTGTCGACGATCTGCTGCCACTGATCGATCGACGACGATTATTCTGTCAGTGGCAGTTGATGGTGCCAATGTGCTGACAGGAACCAGCCACTGCCAAAGGAAACTTGAAGATACGATACGAGAAGCTTGAGTCTTTTTGATCCGTTCTCCCTGTTCCGTTAACTTTGTATCTCAGAGTGTCATACAGTACCATGGAGACTGGAAGTACTACACTTAAGTTAGTATTTGTCTCCAACCTTGGCCTCCTACCCACCATTCGCCCTTATTTTCACAGGATTTACTCACACATCTCCTGAACATTCAACTATTAGGTCTTTGCAATGTGGGCGGGCGAGGGGCATGAGGGCGAATAAGTGATTTCCTCAATACTGCTGCATGTGCAAGAAATGTTGTCGTATCAACCAGCTAGTACGCGCAACTCCGGGAGTACTGATGCCGGCTGGTGCACCACATTGCACTCGAGTTTTCATTCAAGCGTGGATCGCGAGCGAAGACATCGTACATTTTTTGTGCTCGTCGTCTACTACGGCAGCGTGAGCACCCCCAGCTGCAAGCCAGCAAAGCCACCTTCAACTCCTCCGAACTTCTGGATGCTTTGCTGAGAATTTCTGGTCGAGTGATACGGCAAAATCTATGGCTAATGCCATTCCACACATAATTCAACATCCCTCCGGATTCTGGCATGGCCTGGAAGATGAAGAGGATGTTTCCGAATTTTTTGGTTGTGAGCCCAGATGCCGGGGATTGGCATTGCTGAGGCCGTAAAATTTGCTCGGCAAGGTCTTGATATTACCAGATTTTCCACTCCAGAGATAACTCCTATACACGTATGTTTCACCTTCACCTTGAGGAGGACCAGGTGGAGCAAGTTGGATAGATCGTCTGCAGATCGAAAACAAGGACAAATACCCACCTTTTCCAGCAAGTCTGCCAATGAAGTCATACGGTTCATATCCGATCGACAGCACACGGGTGCTTGATTTCGTGATGGCATATTATGGAGCATTATCGAACGTTTTTAGGCATGTACCTACATACTAGGCTCTAGCGTGTTACATCTGTTCCTGTGCGAAGGATGCGTTTTAAATAAAATAACGCATGGAACGTCCAAGTTCCTCGCAGGCCCCGATGTGAAGGTGATTGGTATAGCATAAATCAGGCCTCCCACGATCTCAGGGTTCTAGCTAGCCCTCAGGTTATCGTGAGTGCGACAACGCAGATAAGCGGGGTAAGTGGATCCAATGGCACCCGCTGACCGAATCGCAACCCATCAATGATAGAGTATATTACGCCATATAGGTGTATTTGACCCCGGATTGATTTCTTCCACTTTCTTTTTCTAATAGCTCGGGAGGCCGCATGAACGGAAATCCCTCACTCGGGTATTAATATTGGCAACTGGAAGCAATGATTATACTGTGGGGCAGGTAAAGACCATGAAACACCAATCGATCCCACATTCAGACTTGGCGGGTTCAGATCTATTTTTCCATGGCTTCGTGAAACGGCCTGGGTAGATGTGAGACTAGCGGAAATTCTTCCGCTCCTATCATCTCGGTCATTGGGCGACGTTCCGTTGTAACCATCCGCAGCAAAGGAGACCGCAGGAAGGGGGAACCTGGATTCCGGATTCGAGTTTAGGAGAATTCAATTAAAGCTTTAGTGAAACACAGAAGACACGATGTCTATTACCCAGTCCCATCCCTCTCCTTCTCCGTGGGGATAGGCACGCCATGGGCATGGGCAGCCACCGAGGTGAGGCCATTTTGAAGCTGCTCAGCTGCAGGTTGCGAATTCGTGACAGCTACGCTAGCTTGACTTGTTCCCGCACCCCGCGACATCAAGGAATTCAGTAAGATCGCCAGTCCACTCATCTGTGCCGATTGAAGTAGCGAAACATTGACATCCAAACTCAACATGGTGCCATTGGACGTGGACCCTTTGAGAACTGCAGCCGGTTGTGGTTGATCAGGGGGCGGTACAGATGCTGCTGGAACGGGTACTATTCCGAGTGCGTGCAAAGCCGAGAGGGAAGTGACTGGCAGTTGTACGGGAATGGGACCCGTCGACGGAGTGTAGCCAGCTGAACTAGTAGTTGCCTGGGGAGTAGCCGTGGGTGTAGAGTAGAACGCAGAGTTGCCTTGTGCGCTGGCACTGTACTGTTGTGTATAAGCATAAGAATACGTGCGGTAATATTGGGAAGGTGTCGTTTGAGTGTAGTACGTTGGTCGGAAAGTCGTTACGGTGGGGTGCGCAGAAGTGGCAGTTGATGTAGCCCGTTTTTCACGTTGTATCGCGTCTAGCTCGTTCCTCGCATTCCGCAAATCGGAACTGGTCGTAGCTGTTTCCGACCTCTCGACCTCCATAATTGATTGAGCAAGGACGTACGCTTGCCCATCAGGAGAGGGACGCTGCGATTATTGTAGAAGTATAAAGCAAACGCGCAGAAAGACGTCAACTCACTGCCCCTTGTCGGACTTTAGCACGGTTGAGTCGGTCTCGAAGCCTTTTTAGCCGTCTATGACAATTCAATGCAAACCGCGTAGCTGATGTTCGACGGAATGAGGACCGATAAGCTGGGTCAACAAATATTATCTTACCCTCTATTTCTTGGCGGATTTCGTGATGCGCCTTTTCTTTGCCCTTTGACCGCTTGCAGCTCAGGAGGGAGTCCAAGTCTTCGGCTGGTTGCTGGAAAATATGGTATGGCAAAAGCCTGTTGACGACATCAGCCACATCCGTGAAGGGCGTATCCACGTCTGGATGTAGGACCGCAGCATGATCGGCTGCAAGACAGGCTGCAAAACTTGAGAGGCGTAGATAAGCAGAGTTCGAGAGCGCGAGTTCTGTACACACCCCGCTGCGGTTTGCTGGATGACTTGGAAATCCTCCGGTAACACGTCTTTCGGATAGGGAACTAGATTGGCAATCGAACCGTCAGGAGAAGCGGGGGGAGGAGAGGACTTCGTGGAGGACGGTCCGGCCTGACCGGAAACAAAGGGAGTCTGTGAAAGAAAAGGACTGGACGACCAGCGAGAACTTTCGGACGAGTTTTGGACGGGTCTCAGTGGAAAGTTTTGGACAGAAAAGGCGGCTTGCGTATTGAACATTTGCTTGACTCTGTCGTGTTTGGTATGCTTTGCTTGCTGACAATCCCCGTGACCGCGTGAATGACCTCCATTTAGGGCTGGCTTATTTATCTACCCTCGGACCGTACGAGTAATACGGACTTGAGCCTTTTCAACCAGTCTGCCGCTTGAGTGACCTCCTCAGCATTGCTGCTCGCAACACGTTCCAGGTACTCCTTTGCCAATGGTAGATCACCACCAGGAGTCACCATCTGGTGACGCGCAACGTAAATACTAGACTTCGCATAGTCCTGCACTGGCCGTTCTGTAAGCTGACGTGTGAGCATATTTCTGAACGACCGGTCAAATGTGTCGATCCACCTTCGGCGCGGCAAATTTCCACTATCCTGCGATGGTATGCTACGGCCTCGGCAGGCACCTCTAGCTCCTCGTACAGTTTCGCCAGTTTCAGGTTTATCGCCGTTTCTCGCGCATCTGCGCCCAGCAATGCGCGCTTCAGGCACTCCACAGCATCCCTCGTTCTACCACGAAAATAATCAGTAGGCGTGCTACTCCATGTAAGTGCGATGTTTATACCGCCCAATTTCTTCATAGCAAGACGCTTGAGCCTGCCACAGCCGTACATCGTATGGGCTGTAACCGGTCAAATCATGGAATGAAATCGTCTTGAAAAGTGCTCACCGAAGAGCCGTAGCTCGCTGATAATAATAGAGGGCATACTGGTGCATGCTCAGCAATTCGTAAGCCTGTCCAAGGCCATACCAGGCTCTGTAATCTTTCCTGTTGACGTCTACAAGGCACGGTTCCTGTCCGTCGATGTTCATCTTCGATAATATGATTACCTACCGACTGCACGCCGATATGCTTCGATTGCCGCATGTGAGTTCTTCATTTCAACGTACTCATGACCCATCAACGTCCAGGCAGACAGATACGTCCGATCCAGTTCGGTGGCACGTCTAAAATATTTGACTGCCTTCTCGTGCTCGGCACGCAGTGAATAATGGTTCCCTGACGGCATTGCCGATTTATCATCTCTGGATGGGATCAGAAAACATCGCTTACCAACCAGACAGCATACTTCAGGCCGATCCTTGTCGAGTTCAAGGAACTCATGCGCAAGGCGGGAGAGCTTTAAACGATTTTCGGTCACGTAAAGGATGTTTGAATATACGTCGATATCGTCAACTCTATATGGTGCAACGGTCAGAATTTTTTCAAACTGTTTCTCCGCTTGTCCAAAGTCTATGTAAGCTTCACGTGAGCAACAATTCGATAACAGCAGTAAACACATTAGGCTGCTGACCGTGCAAGTGATACAACACGCAGGCGCGCAGGCTCATCACCCAGGGGCTCCCTCGGAAGAAGTCCTCACCCAAGAGACGATCACACATTACCAACTCGTTCTCTGTTGGACTGTTTAACTCGTTCATCGTTTTAATTTGGAAAAACTGCACGAGGGGGTGACTTGCAGGCAGAGGAAGCAGCGATAGCAAGGACGACAACTGAAAGAATCAGTCCTGCGCGCAGACAACGGGTTAAATTGACCAACCTCTTCCCCGTCTCCGATGCACCGTCCGAGCAATGACCATGCAGACCAATTCCAGTGGTACCCACGGATGGACAAGATGATACTCTCGATTGCTTCTTCCCGTCTATTGAGACGTGAAAGGAAAAGACCCTTCCTGCCAAATTATGGGCATGAAACCAGTCGCGCCATAGTCGAACAAAGCAGTCCATACAAAAACAACAACCATGGGTCGTCTGCATTCTTAACGGCCTCGAGGTGATACAATAAAGATCGGTTGAATGGTATAGGAGGATGTCCCCGAATGCCTAATGCAACAACGTTAGCAAACGATACAATGATTTCCTGCAGACTTCAACCTACTGTAGTGTTTATACCAGTCTCTCTCTGTCTTCTTCTCATTGATCTTCGTTGGTGTCTCGTCAGTTTTGTGCAGGTAATGCGAGCTGAACCTACCAGAAATTGGCAGTATGTAGATACAAACTGGGCTTTGACACATTGACAGCCGCGTAACGTGTGCACCGCTCTGCTGAAGTCTTTGGATGACACGTATGATTGGGCTGCAAGAAGAACAGCTTCCTCTGCCCGTTCTAGTTCAGCTTCGTGTTCTTGACTCGCGGATGGCTCAGGGGAGGTCTTGCGAGCCTCGGATCCACCTAGAGATGGTGAGGCGGAAAATGCAAGCGAAGGACGAGATGAACGTGCGCGCGCAGGCGTTGAAGTCGAGAATTCGGTCGTTGGATCAGTGACGAGCGCGTCTCGTTTGTGTTGTGGTATCGACAGATAAAGTTCGGCAGACCTAATGCATGATATATTTTAATTTAAGTTCGTACGATGGAGTGCAGCGATGTACCATTTACCAGCGACGACGAGACCTCTTTCTGAACAGTCTTTGATCGAGTTTCGCAATTCGCGCACTAGTTGCAGATCCATGTCGTGCACAACGCCAAAGTTCGTCCACACGCGACGCGTCTGCTGCAAGTTCCCACCCACAATTATTAGTGCCACACTCAACCTGTGTCACACAATTGAGTACACCGACTCAGTCACTCAGTGGGTCGGATTTGCAGTGATTCGAGGCTCGCCGTCTGCGAGCATCTCAAGGTATTGTAAGTGACTCCGTCCACGTCAGCGCCATCCTGACACCCGAGATGTCATCCAGCATCATAGAATACTATGTTCCTTCGAATCGTCACAGTCCTCGTTCTTCTACTCCTAACTAGGGTATATGTCGTGTTATCCAAAGGGTCATCAAAGTCACGAAAGAGAAGAGACGGCGAGACATGCGTCTTAGCTGTCTTCCTTGGTTCAGGTTCTTCTGCCAAGACTCTCGTCGGTGCACGGCTTATGGAATTTCAGGAGGGCATACTAGTGAGGTGCTGACATTGGTATCCGGCTTGGACTTTTCGCGCTATTCGCCTCGGATATACATTGTCAGCGAAGGCGATACCCTCAGCGCAAGTAAGGCTATGTCTTTGGAACATTCCAAAGTGTTCGGTAGAAGTAGGCCCATATCCGTCAGCTCATCCCCCGTTTCAGTGTGTCTCAGCGTCCCTCACGGGCTTCTTCAGGAACCCGAATACCAGAGTAACTACAGGATCTTGACGATTCCTCGCGCTCGGCGTGTGCATCAGTCCATATGGACCGTTCTTCCAACGTTCACGCGCTCCCTCGTGGGTTGCTTATACCTCATCAGTATTGCACCACTGTTCGAGAATAATTCACCAAGAGCTCCCTTTGCGGACCTTTTGATACTAAATGGTCCCGGAACGTGTGTAACTCTCTGCGTTGCCGTCATGGTCAACAAAGTGAGCTCTAATCCCCATATACCAAGTCGGTTCCTAATGCCCACGACTGCGTTTCGATCTATCCAGTTGCTCGGTTTACCACATCCAAAAATGATATACGTAGAATCGTATGCGCGCGTGCGATCCCTCTCTCTTTCCGGGAAGATTCTACGCTACTGTGTCGACCGGTGCGTTTGTTTAATGAGATACTTTTTTGATGATATCCATCGTTTGGAAGCTTTGTTGTCCAGTGGCCGACCCTATTGTCAGGCAGCGGTCGTGAGGAATGCTTCGGATGTTTAGTTTGATGGGATTAATACTACTTTCTGCGCTCATGCTCAGTACAAACTTGGCGATGGCCGTTTCTCCCAGAAATTTCCAGAAGGTTGGAACCGTGCTGCAGATGGGTTCGGTTTACTCATACTGGTTCCTGTATCTATGCCCAGTATAAGCTTGGCGGCGAAGACATTCCCAGAAGGTGTCTAAGGCCGTGGTGCTGATGCATGATTTGATGCGATTCATACTATTCCGTGTGCTTGGCGGTGGTTGTCTCTCAGATTTTCCCAGAAGGTGTCTGTAGGGCCACTACTTGACCGCCACCAAGCTCGTCTGATCTTGGCGTTCATTGCATTATGCCAGTGGAGTTACTAGAGAATAATTAACGCCTTCCTCACGCTCGATCGTTTTCTTTTTTTCCTATTCCTGGTTTCGGACCCTTGGAGCCACCCTGTTTTTTATATAGAGCAAAACGGTGATACGTACTCAAAAGAATTTCTTATTCACGCCGTCAATGAGATCTGAGAGGCGAAATACCATGTATTGATGTACCTAGACCACGGTGACCTCTCACTTCCGTGTCCAGCGGTCTTCCCCACTGTTCCCTCCTCGTCTTGAGGGACTCGCACTTCGACCTTTCCCTCCTTCCCTCTTGCTGGGTTCCCACCCACCTCCACCAGCTTGATGCTTCGGAGGATTCAACCGCCTCTCCAGTCTTTGTCCTGCGCGCAAGGACGATACGAGGTCCTTGGAAGCAAGTCGGAGGTGCATGAAATTGCAAAAGCCTCCCCGATTGCACTCTCCATTTTCGTTTTGACGACAACAGGCTTCCCTGAAATCTGTAACAGGGGAAAGCTCTGCATACAACGGACGACCTGAAATTAAAGGGATGAGAAAGGGGCAGGCAAGACAAGACAAGGTACATACCGGCATACCACCGATCGTTCAAGTTATCAACGGCAGCTTGTGCCTCGGTTTCCCATTCGTATCGCGCATATACGTTGCCGATGAGGTGGTCTCCGACATTGTCACACACCTGGAAAGAATGAGGTTCGGAGAAATGTAAAGAACTAAAATGACTGACGTGTAACTCGAGCAAGTGGCCGAACTTGGCCAACTCGCAGTAGAGATCCTCGTAGACTGCATCGAAGCCTTCTTGTAGCTCTTGCTCGGTCAATTTACAGACAGGGTCGTGAGCAGGATTATGGTAGACGTTAGGTAACAAAATGGTCTGGGAAAAGGGGGGTCTGATGTGCTTGCGTGAACACCTATCGCCATGTCTGCATGCGCCAATCTGAACAAGAGTAAGCGCACGGCAGTCTGGAGTGAGAACGCGAGGGACAAACCTTGTAGTAGAAAGAACAGTTGACACGGTCTTGCTCTGTTCCGAAGATGTTTGCCTACGCACGAATGAGGTTGAATGTGAAGCGACGATTGAATGGATCACGCACCAAATGGGAAGCCATGGCTGAACGATTCCAAGTCGTGTTCGGGCAACGAAGATTGGTAAGCGGGTTCGGAGTTTGAACTAGACTCGGATCAATCGTCTTCTCCTCCGTCCCCGTACTTTGGGCCAGTGGTCCCATCGCCAGCTACAGATGGGCACTTCAAACGGGGTAATCGTGAGACATCCTTATTCTCAAGGATTTGGACCTTGGCGCAGAATGATTCGTTGTTCCCTCATATCTTCCAAACATCTGTCGCTACATTTCGGTTTGATCTTCAATCTGTGCTTTTTTCCTGTTGTGCTTGGTTTGGTCTCCGTGCCATGCAAGATCTCACATTTGATTCTCGATCGTTTTGGTGCGTTAAGTAATTAGAACGGTAGTCATGAGATCATGGCCTAGGGTCTCATCACCACAATCAGAGTTCTAGTCGACGCTCCATCGGACTACAACCACGTTACAATGGGGGATCGAGGCTTCCCTATGCCGCCCTCCTCGCGAGGGTATAGATAGTCCGATTGGAGTTACTGGTCACCTTGTATCGCCTGTCCAAAATTCTTCCGAAAGTCAAAATGAAGGAGGACAAAAGAAATTAGACAAACTGGTCACAAGAACATCTTCGATCCCCAGGAAACCGGACATCATAGCATCAGCATAATTTATACGAACGGAATCCGGAGTCCGCGGTCGCTCGGCTCACTAGACCATCTGATGGAACCTGGTGGTTGAATGGCTGTACACGAACCACCAAGCCGTTGTCTGCTTGCAAGCACGCCAGTCTCATCGGCTTTGTGACGGTTTCCATTCGCAACCCTTTTTTCACTCATCCATGGTCCCAGATCAAGTTACGTCTCTGTGTAGTGCCGAAAGTTAATATTATGTAACCGTGGCCGATTTTGTTTCTCGAGCCGTGCTACAGGATTCGAGCTTGTTTCTGTTTCCCGCGAACTACCGTGGTTTGCTTGGCAAAATCAAAATTTTCTGCTTAATAAATGGAGTGCTACCTACGCGCTTAAACACATCATGCATAGACTATTAGTACCGGTTACCTTTGCACACGAGCCTATCTGATAAAACGATGCTTTCAATCTGATAATATTGCTGGTTGGAAGTACTTCATGCTACATGTATGTGGTATACCTCATGACAAGTCCCCGGTGACTGAGCGAAGGAGAACAGAGCTACACAAAACTTTCGTTTCGAACACGATAATACAACACAATGATACTTCAGCTCCGACGTGATGGTTCCCAGGTCATAAATGACTCATCGCACGACGCGGGGAAATCCGAAACACAGGATGTGACACTCCATGGCCGGAGCCCACGAACAGACGGCGATGAAATTGCTGGCGCACGGATGGATGAAATACAATTGTTTGTGGGTAAACCAGGGGGAATGGTGCCACTCGGTGTTGTGTTGGCTCGAGAACGCAAAGGAACTGACCCGAAGTCATTTGGAGAAATAGTTATATTTCCAAGCGCGGTACTGTTTCTTCGTTAATTAAATCGACTACAAAAAAAAAAAACACTCACGTAGCAAAAGTATCTAGCTCTACTATTTTCTGGTTGAGTGGACATCCGTTGTTGAAACGATGGTTTGCGGAATAACTGAGAATATCGGCAGCCTTGCGCAGGCGGAGTGATAATTCGAGGACGACGTTATAACTTGCCGCTTCGTTAAGGCAACCACAATGACCATCAAAAAATTGCCCGTGGCTGTATTTCATCGATCGAGGATCGATGTATTGGCTGGCCTGGGGGACACGGTCGACATGTCTTGGATCTTCATTACAAGACAGGAAATCCGAGCATGAAATAAATAAGGACGTAAGATCCATATCTCCGGCCAGTTGTTGCTCGCCTGCGATCGCAACGTGACTCTCGGGATGCTCCTCTGTAGGGGTCGTGATACCGGTCGATAGGACACTCAGTGGAGAATGGGTGTCGAAACATGGAGAATATGGAGAGGTTGAAATGGTTGCCGAATTTCCCATCATTGATGGTGAAAAGGAAGATTGAAGAAGAATCTCATTAAGCAGAGACTCTGAATTCTTGTCCAGAGATTCTCCGTTTGAACATGCATTTGAATTTGTCGAAGAAGGGTCGGGTGGGCTAGAATGGTGTCGAGACTCGACTCCAGGATCTTCTGACGTAGGGCGAGACTGAGCACGGGCATGGCATTTCTCAAATTCTTCGCCTGGGCTAGATCCAGATTTAACCCAGCGAGGATGAGGTTTGTTCTTCATCTGAAATTGAATATATAAGAAATCTCTTTGAACTTCGAATACCTGACTTACTTCGCGAATGACCCCTTCCAGCTCAGCAACCCTCTGACGGAGTCGCGAACCTTCATCTTGAACATCGCTTTGGCGACTTGGGTCGTCAACTTCGTAGACACAAAGCCCAGTCTGTGAGAGCGTTGAACTCAAACGACCCATTAATTGATCATTGAGACTTTCGTACCAGACCTAGCTGGGTACAGCGACCGCAAGGACGCTTTCGATCGCACTAAGACGGAGTAATTAACACTGCAGACAATATTCGTCGAGGGACTTTACCATTCGCTTAGAGGTATGGCAATTAAGGCACGATTGCGTGGTACGGTTACGACGACGTTTGCGGTGATCACCTTCAGGGGTGGCGTTGGGGGGCGTAGCGTCAGAAGACGATCGCTTTTTGCGAATAGCTCTGAATTCGGTGGACATAGGGATATGTTGAAACGAAATTGGGACTAACATGACTGCATCAAGGTGGGTGGATATTTGTAGGGCAATCGTGTTGTCTTGGCATTCTGGGGAAACTAACAAATGAGGCATGTAATAGCCCGGAATAAATTGCCGAACTTGTCCGGGCAAGGGAACGGGATCTAGGGAGGCAAGATCCAAGCTCTGCCAAGGAACAGACGAATAAAAGATAAGCCTCGGGATAATTTTGTCATCAATCAGAAATATTACAGAACAACAAACCCAAGGTCGTGGGAGGGTTGACTGTGACACCTTCTGGGCAGCTTGGCGTGACTTTGAGACCACGCCCTATATGATTATGACTCGTGAGTGCGTGAGCCTTCATCCAGGTCATGCAACAAACGAATGATAGTATAAAGAAGTCGCAGGTTTGTCCTTCACCGCATCTGCTTCATTGGCACGACCAGGAGGGGGTAATACTATCCACGACTCGCGTTGAATTTGGTATGGAGTGGCTTCTCGTTGATCATCGCTCTACTCTCGACTTCCATTCAACTTAGTGCTGGTGGAAGCTTTAGCTTTACTACCGATAACTTTCCCTTCAAGCATTCAAGGGTCGGCTAAGCATTTGCGACACACCTAATTCAGTGAATTCGAGCTTGTTTGTCTTCACAGCCTCGGTAAAGGATGACGAAAAAGAACTGGAGCATCGCACATTGTACTCGGAACGACCTTCTTGGCACTGCAGCAAAGACTTACTTGATCGGCAACCACTTATCAAGTGACAACAAACCAGAGTTGCAATTGTGCAATATGATCTGTGCCGCTGAGCGGTTTTCGCAGCGTGATCTGAGTTGGAAAACAGCCTGCCAATAGCACGCGACGCAGCCCCAGGCGCCAAAACCGTACTGAAAACTGGCCCAAAATCGGGGCTGTTATCCACACCGCAGCTTCGAGTCGAACAGTTAATAATGCGAGTCGGAAATCACCGACAAGGCTGCCCGCCCGAAGTAACCAATTAGCGTACGACCAGTGGTCTTGAATCTTATTCAAAGCTTGACTTCGTGCACTGCTTCACGATACGCGGCCGACGAAGCTGTCACATCTTGGAAGCTTATGAATGGAAGTAAGTGCTAGTCACTCCGGCCGCCGAGATGTGCAAGCGAGGAATTCCAAAAGGAACCAAGAACAAGTCATGTTGACAGCTGCTTCTAAGAATCTAAGAGAGTCTCGGAGCGTTCTCCCTGGGCTGGGGCATTTTACTGCACACCATCATGATTCTGCT
>JBBPPG010000853.1:0-14539 GCA_038091855.1 Leccinellum luteum
CGGAATCAAGGATTTATTGAGCTAATTATTGGCAGTGGAGGGATTGTGTAATAAAGAAGCTAACAGGTTTGTCGTGCTCGGCTATTATGACAAGCTTATTAGATAATGATTATGTGAGGGTGAGGTGATGCAGTAAAGGAATTACCGGTCCTTCGATCGAACCCGAATTGTGGCGTCCGCCGCTGCAGTGCCGCAGTCACTCACTCAGTGAGTTCGTTCAAATCTAACCACAAATAGTACTTACCCGAGCGCAGACCTGTAAGTATGTACATATTAGTACCCCCCAAAAACAGCTAGCAGGTACCAGGACACCATTTTTAAAAGAACTTCTCACCGCGTCTTTCATCTTTCAGAACAACATTTCCAACGATGTTCGTTCGTCTTACGCTGGTTTTTATCGCACCGTTCGCCGCCTTGGCTGCAGCCAGCGGCGTCTGCACTCCCATGTGTTGTACGATTTTTGACAAAGATGTAAGTCGTCGAGTCGTCGTCTGTCGTTGGTGGAGGATTCATCATTGTGGACCGATAATCAGGGTTTCGGTGGCTATTTTGGAACCAACTGCTTTCCCGTGAGTGGGGGACAGTGCTTTGCAGCGCAGGCGTGCTGCTCAGAACCCGGAGTGAGTAGATCGATCGTGCCGGCATGCTTTCCCTTGAATGAGACGGTCTGACTTGCGGGAAATGTATAGAATAGTGTCAACGGCGCCCCCTATTCGCCAGATGGGTGCGATGCACCCACTCAAGGTGGAAATTGAAGCGCTCGGCGATGGAGGGGTTTTTACTTGCAGTTGCTTTGGAGTCAATGAAATTTATGGAAATTGGGTTTCCTACATCAACACAATGTTTTCCTAAATTTGAGCCAGCAAAAGATGGAATGAGTCTGCTTGTGATACCTTGCCTATGGCTGTGGCACCATGGAGGGCGGAAATGTTGCCAGTCGGAGGAGCAAACCACAAGAAAAGCGACCGACCCCGCGGCCTGACGTTGGCTAGTCGGGCAGAGCCTGTGTGTAAGGACGCGTGTCGACGATGAGTAAGTATATATCTGGAGACCGCGGGTGCGTTTCGCTTTCCCCGGGTCCCTTTTCTCCATGATCACCTGCTTCAAGTTCAACGAGGACGTCGTGGTCGACCAGCGGCTTACCGACGGCTGGCGTCGATTTCCACAGTTTGTGCTTGACCAGCGACCTTGACGGGAACAAATAGTGACTCAGACACTTTTATTGTACCCGCTCCGATTGGCCAGTGACACAGACTGGTAGTTAAACCAAGTTTGTTTGATCGATGATAACTTCACTGATACAGAAAAATAATTACATTCATTTCATCAACTCGAGTTCAAAACAACTAGAAGTAAATTCCCCTTAGGCCAACTCCATCGCCGAGCACTTCAGTTCCCACCCACATCGAAGAAGATGGGCGTGTCCTCGCTAGCCTGTGCATTTCCGGCAAGTTATATCTCCTCATTCAAGCTGGCGCGATCGATCTACTCACAGCATCACCGGTGCAGCACGTCTGTGCGGCAAAGCACTGTTCTCCTTCATCCAGGACTATGCAGCCGTGTCCAATATAACTTCCATCCTGATTATCGGTCCACGATGATCAGCACTGTGGACACTTCGACGATGGACGGCGACACGACCACTTACCTGTTGCGGAGTCAAAGCCATGCAGCACGAGGAGGTACAGCTATCGCTGGCTGCAGCGAAGGCGGAAAGACGGCAGAGGGCCCGGTGAGCAGCCCTTTTTATGCAGTCCTTTTTCCTGCTAGCTGTTTGGGGGGCGGTACTAATACCTACTAGTTGGTCGGGGTTCGTTACTAGTACCATGACGAAAGCGACGTCACTGGCAGGCGGTAACGTTACAAGCCACTTGATCGGAACCATGAAACAACATATAATCTGTTCATGTGGCGGAAGACAAGAAAAAGCAAAACAGGATCGACTCAGCTTGCACACGCTGTCCTGTATTTAGCTGCTCAGCCACAAGCACGGCGAACGTCGTCTTCCTGCCAGTCACTGGAGGTCTTCGACGCCTTCACCTCAAGTCCGTCCATTTTCCTTTGAGCTGCCAGTGAAAGAGCTAATTACTTAAAAGGCCCTTTCGTAATGCACTATGTAAGTTGTGTCTACTTCTCGAGAATGGAATTATGACGTTGAAGTTGAAGTGTCGACTCGGTGTTGGCGTGGAATCTGTTCATGTTATGACATCATGGGCCCAAAAAGTTCAAATGCAAAACGAAGTTGAAGGCAGAGATCTTGGAGCGACCTAACGCGCCCACAGACACTCTTGTTGCTCTGGTGCGCTAAGTGTTACACCCTAAACGCCTTTTCCTTTGCGTTTCTCCACCCTACAGGCGGCCCGGCGGGCCATTCAACGAGCTCGAACGCCACACGCTTTCGTTACGGTTTATCAACGTGACTTTAGATCGATACGATAGCGACTCGGCCTTCGATCGGAATTTTCGGAATTTCATCAACGGGACATACTATGTAAGTATTATTTGATCCTGCCAGTGTCAGTGCGTTCGTGATTCGAAGGTACTAGCGAGATGATTCCTTTACATACTATTGTCGGTTTGATTAAAGTTGTCCCGGGATCAGGCTTCTATTAAGTAAGTAGCCCACAATCCGGGCCGGTGGGTCTGATATTTCGGTTCGCTTGTTAGTGCGATATGGCCCACTGGCATATGGACATGTCAATTCGTTCTTCTCGGAACTTTAAGTTCTTCCCCCACCCCCTTCTCGTTAGTTGTCAGTCACTGAGTCCGTTCAAATCTGACCACAAATGGTACCAACATACCCCGGACGCAGATCTGTATGTATTAGTTTTTATAGGCATTGGACGAGCGAACGACCCTTAGGAGATCCGTAATTCCTTTTTTTTTTTGGCTCTGACTTGAGTTCAAAAGGCTGTGACCGAACAACCGGCTCACGAAAGTGTCACTTCAGCGATAATGGCGCGAGCAGTTTTGCAGATTATCATGTTGACTCAAACTCTAGGCTAGAGTACGAGTAGAGAAATGAAATGTAGAAGGCGTTTAGCATGACGCCTGGCGCCCCCGTGATCACAATAGCGAGAACGTCCGCGTGCACATTAGGTTGCTCGACCGGGCCCCTGGCAGGCCTTCCACTTTCTTTTCCAATCATTGAATTTGGGCTCAACATGTCATGACAAGTACTGGCATGATCCGTCGGACGCCAACTTCGAGTCGGTACTTCAACGTTCAACGTTCAACTTCCATCCTTAAGAAGTCGACCCCAAGTGCGTTACGAAACTGGTCCTTTTGATTAGTTGTCCCACTTCGAAGGAAGATGAAGGACAAGAGGCGAAGGCGAAGGTGAAGGCATTGAAGATCTCCAGGGAGATGACCGCGCTTGTGAACTGGGCAACTAAAACGCAGAGCAGCCAGATTAACCGTGTTGGGTCGCTCCACGGCGTATGTACCTTTACTTTACTTTTCTGCCACATTACAGACCGTAACGTTACTAATGCATGTTATTTAATGGTTCCGATCAAGTTGAACAAACCTTCAGACGTAATGAACCGTGTAAGCGGGACCCGACCAACCTAGGTATGAGTACCGCCCCCAAAACAGCTAGCAGGTATCAGGACACCATAAAAAGAGCTGCTCACCGCGTCCTTCATCCTTCATAACAACGTTCCCCAAACAGTTCTTCCTCCTGTAACGATGCTCGTTCGTCTTACGCCGGTTTTAATCGCACTGTTCGCCATGGTCGGTACCTTTGTTGCAGCTGCGGACTGCATAAACGCGTGCTGCACGGTTTATACCCAAACCGTAAGTGGTCGATTCACCGTCCGTCGTTGTTGAAGGATCCATTGATCATTGTGAATCGAAAATCAGGGTAGCGGTGACTATTCTGGATCCGACTGCTTACCTGTTGGTAGTGGACAGTGCTTTGCTGGGCAGGCGTGTTGCGCTAGCATCCAAGTGAGTAGATCGATCTTCTCAGCTTGCCAGCCCTTGAATGAGACATCTGACTCGCGGGAAATGTACAGAGTGACAGCACTGGCGCGATCTATGCGTTCGAGTGCGATGCTCCCAGTCGTTGAATCAGGCGGGAGTTGAAGTGCTTGGTGATGGAGATGGCCCAAGGGAATTTTACTTCTGGCCGCTTTGTGCTCGAGTCGTTGAAATGAATGGTTTTTCTATACCAGCAGACCGTTTTCCCCAAATTTGAGCCGGCAAAGCCTGAAATGAAATGAGTTTGCTTGTACAATATGATGCCAGAGATAAAGATGGCGCTGAGCGAGTTAGTTTGACATACACAAACTGAGGGTCAACGCACTTCGATCTAGTCGTGTACTAGTATTGCTAGCCATTAGTAATCAATCGGGACGAGCAGTCGACGATGGGTACCTGAATAACGCGAGTGCATTCGCTTTCCCCTCCCCTTCTTCACGCTAGCTCTGGGGCTCTAGACTTCTAAATCAACCTATGTATCTAGAGTGCTTGCGTCAGAAACCGCGTAAAATCATAACACAGCAGAAATCACCAAGTCGCATGCAACGAAACTGTCGCTGCCAGAGCACACGAAACTAGACTACCCGAATAGTAGCTACCATGGTTCTGCATCCATCGTATGTTGGCCATACTGAGGTTCCTCTGCAAACTTAAACGCAAACTACGGTGAGACACGAGGTATTCTGTGTGTGATGTGCCTGACAGAACATAACCCGGGTTCTCGATCGCACTTGCCTCCCGTCCAGAGAGCAAGGACTGTTTTCACTCGAATTTGTGGTCCCCATTAGTATTGCACTCAACCGCATACAATTTTGTCACCATCTTTCCTTCGGCGGTTGCCATTGAAAGGTTTCGGTCAGTGACGATCCTCGATATAGTAGCGTGATAAAAAGAAAATTGCCTCCTGTCTGTTTATTAGTGCTGCCCGACATACGAGTCGACTGGATTGCATGTCATAGGATACATGAAAGGGGCATGATGATAATACTGGCACAACGATGGCATACAGCTCACTGGAATCACAATGTTAGACACCAACGAGACGATCAGCCAGGATCCACGTACGAATTGGAGAGCGGCACCCTTGGTCTTCTTCTCACCGCCAAGCTCGAAGCTAGAATGGCGAGTTAAAAAGCGCTGCAAAAAGCAAACATGGGAGCGTAACATACTGTTTGCACCGTTTCAACGACAGTTGCATTTTGTACTTGCACACGTTGCATTCTAGTCTCAACACGACTTTCTTCGTAGTCTTGGCCTTGAGAGGATATAGCGCGTAAGGAAGTGTAACGATAAACGGTGTCTGATGATCCTACCTTCTTGTGAAAGACGGGCTTTGTTTGACCACCGTAACCTGATTGTTTACGGTCGTAACGACGCTTTCCCTGGGCGAACAGCGAGTCTTTGCCCTTTTTGTATTGCGTCACCTTATGGGGGCTGGCACGAAGTGAGAAGAGGCGGGAAATTATAAGGTATACAAGCACGTACGTGTGCTTCTTGCACGTCTTGCCCTTGCAGTCTTCCGAACAAATGAGCTGTTGGGAAGTCGAAAACGAGTGCGCAAGACTCACATGTTCGTCGTGTCCTACATTCCGTGCGGGTAAGAAGAATAGATACGGTATATAAGGTGTCACCACTCACTTTGGAATGTTGACCATTGTCGTCGGTGTCGGTGTCGGTGTCGGGGACAAGTGTGCTGTCTGGAGATGAAGTCGATATCCGACGATTGGGGCACCCTACAATTAGGGTTCGTACTCCGACATGCAGTTCTTCATTAAGGTTCAACCTCCGACTATGTTTAGATTTCGGAAATCTATTAGCAATCCCACTCCCGCATGTTGGATCACCTCCACACACTCTCGGGCATGCTATTCGTCGTTTGAGGCGCCGGAACGTTGGATGAACGGAACTTTTGAGTAACCTATACACAATTCCAGCGACTCTAACGCGTGAAAGTCGTTGGCCAGTGCTGGAGACTCTGCGTTCCTGTGTCTCTGATCTATTCGACACCAGGTGACCCCGAGCATAGTCGAATGACCAAACGGTCGACTTGAGACGTCGAAGGGTATGTACACAATACAGTATAGTTGAGCAAGCGATAATGAGTCGGCGACTAACGGGAAGGGAGGAACATGAACTTCCGGGAAGATGGGCCCCACTTCGCACTAGCAAGCGAACCGGACATTTCAACCCGACAACAAAGGAAATGATTGTATTCTCTTGTTCGCTACCGGTCCTTCTCGGAGATCAATCAACGAGTACAGGTCTTGCCGTCGTGTCTTGAACCCTTCAGCGTAATGGAACCAGGTAATGTGGCTTCTGAATCCATTCATTGAATCACTTCTAGAGTGGAGAAACATAACGGAGAAGGCGTTCGGATGACGCTAAGCTGGCGCGCTCATGGTCAGAGCAGTGAGAATGTCCGTGTGCACGTTAGGTTGCTCCCAGACCTCTCTGCCTTCAACTACCGGTACTGATCCAACCCGAACGCCGACTCCGAGTCGGTAGTTCAACTTCAACGTCATAATTGCATGTGCATTACGAAAGGTCCTTTTTGATTAGCGGGTGCCACTCAAAGGAAGATTTGAAGGGAGGCGAAGGCGTCGAAGACCTCTAGGACGACGACGCTCGTCGCGGTTGTGTCTGGGCAGCTGAAATGCAGAACAGCTAGAATGTCCGTGTGTATGCTGAGTCTCTCCTTTACTATTACTTGCTTTACTTTCCCTTTATTATTTTTAGTTTTGTGTTCCGCCCCATGAACAAGGTTCCGATCAAGCTGACCAAAGTTCAGAAACGACGTCTGTGAGACGTAATCAGACGTAATGAGCCGTCAGCGGGATCCGACCAACCTCGGTATTAGTACCGCCCCCAAAGCAGCTATATAAGTAGCGGGCAAAAGGACACCATATATTCATCTGGTCTGCAGTCTTTCAGAACAACGTTTCCCAAACAGTTCTTCCTCCTCTAACAATGTTCGTTCGTCTTACGCCTGTTTTGATCACACTGTTCGTCACTGTTGGCGCCTTCGCTGCGGCCAGCGACAGCTGCGCGTCCAATCTCATGTGCTGTGTGAGTTATTCCGCAGATGTAAGTGGTTGAATCCCCGTCCCTCGTTGAAGGATCCACTGATCATTGTGGAATGATAATTAGGGTACGGAGGGCTACCACTGTAGGAAGGCCGCGGATGATGGATCCTGCACTAGCGACCGCACCCAGGCGTGCTGCGACAGCATCGAAGTGAGTAGATCGGTCGTGCCAGCTTGCCTGCCCTTGGATGAGATGATCTGACTTGCGGGAAATGTACAGAATGACTATCAAGGCGGGTACCTTGGGCACGGGTGCAAAAAATCCACTTAGTGAGGCGGGAACTGAAGCACTCACCCCCTGGCGATGGAAGTGACCCGAGGAGATTTCACTTCTAGCTGCTTTAACGCGAGTCAATCATGAAATGGATGGAAACTGGGTTTTCTATAAGTATTAGCACAATATTTGCCCCAAATTTGACCGAGCAAAGCTTGAGTCTGCTTGCACAAGGCTGCTAGAAATATCGATCGCGTCTGCAAGATGGCGCTCTAATACATGGTGAATTCTAGCAAGTTCAACTCAACTTTCGATCTGGTCGAGGCAAATTCGCTTCGGTCGGCGTTTGCCGTTTGCCGTCAATCAGGTCCTGGGAAGGGGCAGCGAGCGCTACTTCATCGACGTCTTTGATGTCTTACCCAGTATCCGACGTGGTCAGCGGCGAGCAGTATCGCTACGCCCTCACCAACTTTGTATGTTCGATCTCATCACTTGACCCGCTGTGAACATAAGGAAGTACGGTCTAGCGCATCGCCCACGAAAAAGTAGAAGAACAGCGTCGCCAGCTCGAAGAACAAGAAAAACAAGTCGCACTCCTCCGCGCTCGCATCGCCCTCCTCGAAGGCACCCAAGGCCCTGAAACCACCAAGCAACCCGGTTCAGGTGGAACCACTGTCGATGATTTCTCCATCAAGGTGCGTCGCCCGTCCCCGCGCGATCACCATCTGATCATGAGATCACATGTCCATCGTATACACAGAACGCAGCATCACAGCTCGAACGCCTCCTGAACCGCTGGGCGGCAGACGTCGTGCGCACCCCACCCGCACTGCTCACAGACATTTACCTCGCCGCCCTTGCCGACATCACCAGCGCCTCCGATGTCGCCCAGCTCTCACCGGACGGCGCATCCCCGATCCAGGTACAGAACATCCTCCGGCACGCACTCTCCGAGGTCATCAGCGCAGAGATCATCAACGTACTCATGGTCACCAACTCGGCGGAGGCAAACGTACAGCTCACGCGCATACACGAACATCTCTTTTCGCGTGCGTCCTTCGTTCGTTCGCGCACCCCTGTGTTTCAACGATTTCGCGCATCCAGGAAACCCAATCGTCGCAGGCGTCTGGCGCCGCCAAACCTTCTCCGCCGCCGTCGATGCCTGCTCACCCGAACTCGCAGCGAGCATCCTTGACGAACAACTCCCAACTCTCCTTGATCGCCTCGCTGACCACGTACGCGGCATCACCCCCATTCTCGCGTCGGCACACGCCTTCTCGCGCATGCTTCACGGCAGCGGCGGAGGTGGCGAGGCCTTTTACCGCTCATTCGTACCCGAGATCGGTAGCCCCCTCCACCCGAGACAGATCGAGCTCGTCCGGAGGTGTCTCCGCAGCGAGTCGGGCGAGCTCGATAAAGTCGGCGTCACTGTCTTTCCTGGGCTTGTAAAAGTGACGAATAGCGAGGATAACGCTCAACCTGTGGTGCGGCGTGCTCAGGTCATGTGTGAGTGCGCGCTG
The DNA here is from genome assembly GCA_038091855.1 of Leccinellum luteum. Lineage (NCBI taxonomy): Eukaryota > Fungi > Basidiomycota > Agaricomycetes > Boletales > Boletaceae > Leccinellum > Leccinellum luteum. The sequence continues at coordinate 8,802 of JBBPPG010000853.1, forward strand.
CACGGTGGTACTGGCGCAGGAGTCGGTATTAACGCGGGCATGCCACTGTCATGATCAGTCAAAGAAAGGTCTGTCTGTCTGCTAGTGGGTAACACTATCTAGATTGCATCCGTGTACCGTATCGTCATCTAAAGGACGAGCAGGGTCGCGAGGGTCGCTTGCGTTTGTATAACCTGAACTCGCTGCATTAGCAACGGCGCGAACCTCAAGTCTAGGAGAACCTCACATCCAGGGCTTGCTCCGCCTTGAGCCGCTTCTGTGAAACCTCTAGCCAGCCATAAAGCAATTCCTTGGGAGCTGATTCAGCTCACTAGCAGCACTATCCAAGTCCTTCTCGTGCATGTAGAACTCGATGCGAGTGAGCACGTTCAGCACCCTGACAGCACGTCCGATCTAGGCAGAAGCCCGCGCCGCTGGAAGCGAAGTGTTGGATACTGAGTTGCTACCTCTACATACTTTGCGTTGGCTTGTTCCATCGCATGAACCGACGTGGGCCCAAGGTCTGGTGGCCCACCAAAGGACTACTCACTGGGTATCTTTCAGAACGAACTTTCCCCAAACAATTCTTCCTCTTATGTCAAAGGTGTTAGTTGGTCTTACCCCATTTTGATCGCACCGTTCGCCGTGGTTGGCGCCATTGTGCAGTCAACAATGAATGCGCAGCCAGTAAGATGTGCCACGAGTCTTATCATGTAAGTGACCCAGGTCGTCCATCGTTGCTGTGGGATCCACTGACAGGAACGACTAGCTTTACGATGCCAGTATGGCGTCAAATTGTTATGGGCCGCCCCCGATGAACGGCGTGGACCACAAAGAAAGTGCAATCTTGTTGTGCTGCTACGGTGCAGTAAGTAGAAACTTTCAGGAATCAAGAGCTCGCCCGCCTTCGAATGAGAGACGATCTGACGAAAAGTCCAGAATATTGGCCAATGATGCAAGTGCATACACTTGCATTCCGCAGTACCCGCACCAGACCTCGGCGCGTAGCAGGTCAATTGGCGGCCTTCGTAATGGGAACAACATGGGAATTGTAAAACTTAGCCCAATATCACGTCTACAATGTCTTATAACCCATACCTTGGGTTCAGGGCGACCAACGGTGTTCTATCCCTCATGTGCATGGTACCGCCATTAATGCCGAGCATATCTTCCTCTTCGACGTCCTCGCCCTCAGCTCTCCCAACGGCGTCTCTTTCTCCTACCTCCTTATCATCCTGCTCATCCTCAGACCCATTGGTGGAGAAGGTCATGTGGGACTGCTGAAACGACTTTCTCGAGATCACCTCCATGTACAATACGGCGTCAGACTCCAGGGCGTGCTCCAGCTCGCAGAGATCCAGTCGCGCATGACGCTGCGAGGTGAGAAGAAGTGAGAGCGCATCGCGCGTCTCGCTGCAGGCAGTCGGCGTTTCCACGTTAAGCAGAACCCGGACTTGTTCATGGGCGTGCATATTCTACAGGGCACCATGTAAACTGTATCTTCGCGCGGAGCGCCTGTTGGCCACTGGCAAAGATCATGAGTATCGTCTCATTTCGCTCTGCCTTGTTCTCCCCTTCCCTCCTTTCCGCGCGCTTGGCGCAGGTACTCGCACACCACATAGCGCAGGTAGTTGTGATGTACAGTACAAGGTAAACGGTTCGACGATATGGCTGGTCCGCCCACTCGTAACCCAGCTCCTCCAATATGCCGCACACGACATCGAGTGATTTGTGTGATTTATGAGTACTTCAAGTCCTAGTCCTGGATCACGCCCCCCAACAAGGACGTGCTGATCGACCAGAGCATGCGGTACGCGTACTCGCTCTTTTATCAGGGCCGCATCGTGGACGACCACCTGTTCGGGTCGTGCTCGGTCCTCCTGCGCGACGTCCTGTGCGAGCCGCCCGGATTGACCGTGCCATGTCATGGGTTCAACCAAATGCAGTTAAGTTACTTCATTGTTTCATGATCGACCGACGCGGGAGAAAGATCGTCGCGCGGACCGATATTTGTAGGCTATGCCGGATAAAGCTATTGATCAAGCAAGACCTTATCCTACATATGTCCCAAACGGCCGAAGCAGTATTTTTCTGCGTTTTGGCTAACATTCGATCGTTTCGTTGTAGGCTTAGTCACTCTATTCATTTGTTCTATGCGGGATGATGATCCCACTCATGAAGCTCGGGAGAGTGTCAGTCCACGCCTTGCTTGTCCGTGGTGGTTGACGAAACGTTATGCTACTCATTCACGAATACTGGTGGCTCTGGATTCCTGTGTCTCTGATCTTTCGTCGTCATCCGCTGGAGAACTCGAGTTATATAGGGCCGTTCGAGGTCAGGCGGCCCGAGCACAGTCGGATGACCAAACGACCTACTTGAGAACGTCGAAGGCTATGTATACAACATACATTGAACAAGCGATGAGGATCGAAGCATCAGACTCAGATCGGACTGAGGACTAAGTTACCTGTCCGGGACAACTTTAATCAATCATATTGATCCGGCAATTGTAACCATGATTCGGATCATGAACGCGCTGGCATGTCCCACTGATGAAATTCCAAAAATTTCGATCGAAGCGGCGTGGTTTTTATGTAAGTAACTTGATCTTGAGCCTTCAGCGTAACGAAAGCGGGTAAATTAGTATGTGGCGTTTGAGTTCGTTCGAGTTGAATCGTCCACCTCTAGACGCGAAGGAGAAGCGGCGTTTAGGTTGTGACGCTTGGTACCATTGAACTATTGCACTCCGAGTCAGAGCAGCGAGAAGTGTGCACCTTAAGGTCGCTCCTACGCCTCTGCCTTCAACTTTGCTTTCCATTTGAATTTGGGCCCATCATATCAACAACATGAACTTGACACCAACACCGGTGCGGCGAGTCGGCACTTCAACTTCAATGTCATAATTCCAGTCTTACGAAGCTGACCTAACTTACACAGTCCTTTTATTTAGTTGTCCCACTGGCAGCTCGAAGGAAAATGAAGGACGAATCTGAGGAAGGTGAAAGCGTCGAAGACCTCCAGGATGACGCGATGACGACACTCGTTGCGCTTGTGGCTGCGGCCACTGGAATGTCTGTGTGCATGTTGAGTCGCTCCTTTTACTTGCTTTGCTTTTCCTTTGTATTCCGGCGGCGGCCGCATGAACAGGGTTCGGATGCGGCTGATCAAGTCACCAAAATTCAGAAACGATGTCTATGAGACGTAATGAGCTGTCAGCGGAGTCCGATCAATCTTGGATACCATTGCTCGAAGTCGCTCACGAATGGTATCTGCTCTGGCGGGCGGACCCTGGGGTGCTGCGATAGCATCGAAGTGAGTATATCGATCGTGCCCGCCAGCCTGTCCTTGAATGAGACGATCTGATTCGCGGGAAATGTACAGAATGACTATCAAGGCGGGTACCTTGCGTTCGGGTGCTATGAGCTCAATTAGGTGTCAGTGGGAACTGAAGTGGTTGCTTCTCTATGTATATCAGGAGAACGTTCGAGCCCGGGCCGGCAACCCTGAAATGAAATGTCATTAAGAGATGTGGTCAGAGCAGCAAGAATCTTAGGTTGCTCCTCACCTCTGCCTTCAGCTTTGCTTTGCGATTTGGTGCCAACACTGGCGAGTCGGCACTTCAACTTCAAAGTCATAGTTCCAGTCTTATATTATGAAGTTGACATAGTGCGTTACCAAAGGTCCTTTAAATTAGTTGTCCCAGCTCGAAGAAAAGTGAAGGACGAGCCTGAGAGGAAGGTGAAAGTGTCGAAGACCCCAGGACAACAACGCTCGTCGCGCCTGTGGATGGGCAGCTAAAATGCAGAGAGCAGCCAGAATGTCCGTGTGCATGCTGAGTCGCTCATGTAATTTTACTTCGCTTTTATTGTGTTCCAGGGTTTTGATCAGGCTGACCAATGTTCTGACAGAAACTAAGGTCTATGAGACGTAATCAGACGTAATGAACTGTCAGCGGGATCCGACCAACCTCGGTATTAGTACCACCCCCCCAAAACAGTTATATATGTAGCAGGACACCATAAATTCGCCGCGTTTTTTCAGAAAAATTTCTCAAACAGTTCTTCTTCCTCTAACAATGCTCGTTCGTTTTACGCCTGTTCTGATCACACTGTTTGTCACAGTCGGCGCCTTCGCTGCAGCCACTGACGACGACTGCGGACCCGATGATACGATGGTGTGCTGCAAGTCTTATGATGTAAGTGGTCAAGTCGCCGTCCGTGGTTATTACTGATCATTGTGGAACGATAATCAGTCTGGCGATGGATCCAACTGCAAGGGATTCCTGAGCGATGATGAATCTTGCCCTAGCGGGCTGATCCAAGGGTGTTGCGGCACCTACGATGTGAGTGATCCGCCGTGCCAGCTTGCCTGCCCTTGAATGAGATGATCTGACTCACGGGAAACGTACAGCAAGCATCTGGCAATGCGTATGGGTGCCAGGACTAGGATCTCGCTCAATTTGCCGGAACTGAAGCACTCGCCGCTCGGTGATGGGATTTTACTTCTAGCTGCTTTGAACGCGAGTCGATGAGATGAATGGAAATTGGTTTCTCTATGAGTATTGGTAGTACCACGATTAGACTTCTGCAATCGCCAACTAAAACGAGCTAGACTGAAATTTTACCAGGTCAAACCTAATGATTTACTAGTTAAGTGGTCTGGAACTTGAAGCAACTATATGGTGTGCGTTACTCGGGAAGAGGATAAATCTGTTCACGTACGATTTAGACCACTGACATCGAGGCTTCTCTAAACGGTGCCCAACGTTTGACTCCCAAACCTCGCGGAACTCAGAGGATAGACGTTGCGGCCACACTTTATGCCACCTTCAAGTTCAGAGGCAGAGATTTTTGAATTTGAGTAGTCGGAGGTGCATCCCGGCAGGGGAAACTTGAACGTGGCTGAGATGTGCGAGAGCGAGGGATATGAATGAGAGCCAATGGATTGAATACACGGGGTCTGCTGCCGCGCGGGATAGAAGATGATATCGTTGGAGAAAGGAAACTGGTTCGTTGAAGCTTTGAAGCTTGAAGACAACAATAAGTTTGGGTATAGTGAAATGATCTATGTAGGAACTCGAAAAGGACAGAGAATCTGACTATTGGAAAGTCCGGCGTTTTTGGTCCGGCGTGCTGACTGGCAGCAATCTTTGCTCACTGGCATCGGCAATGTTCAGCGGCACTTCAACCTTGGGACCGTGCCGGCGCAATGCCGTGCCTCTGAGGCATGGTAAGGCATTCCAACCAACTTACTTTGGGGCAGATCTCTCTCTTGTTTCCTATTCTCTCTTGTTCCCCGACCCCCGCGCTTGGGTATGGTGGTTGAAACCATGCCTGTCATCAAGATCAGTTGTGGCTACAGTGCGACTCACCAGGTCCCCGACACTTGGATTTTGGCACCGGAAGTGATTTTCCCTTAATTCTGACTTCACTTTGAGAGGAACACCCACTGAAAAACGGCGATTTATACAATCTTCGGAAGTTTCCCACGGCATTTCACTTTTTCGAGGGTCAGAAACCCTTTTTTTGGTGTAACGGTTCGGCCCGACTCTGATCCCAACTACATCACTGGCTATGACTCGCAACATCGACGACAACACAACGACACGACACGGCAGTGCCACCACGACGCGATGACAACGCGGACAACAACACGACGATGGAACGATGACGCCAAATGGCGACGCGACAACGACGTGGATGACAAGTCGAGGGAGTCAAACGACACGTCGACAACGACTCGACAATGACGACGACGAA
>JBBPPG010000854.1:0-14537 GCA_038091855.1 Leccinellum luteum
TATATGACCACTCTTTTATGCTGCTTCCTTTCTTATCATACATTCACTGAACCAGCTTCCATCGTATAGCTTGTAACCTTGCAACTTTAATATCTTTGCCCTCATCTGCTTCAACTCTATCAACCTCATTCCAGCTCTCATCTTTCCTTCTTGTGTCACAAGCCCATCATACAGCATAATGATATCAATAAGCACTTCTTTTGGTGGACCTCTTTCATGTTTCTGTAGCAGTTCTTGTGTTTCCCTTGTCGCTTCCATTGCTTTTTTCAACTTGTTCATGTCCATACTACACCAATACAAGTCCCATATCACTCACATTATTGCTGGCATGTGAGCAAAGTCTTGTCTCTGTAGATGATGATGAATCATGTGAAACTTGACTATCTCATATTTGTAATGGATCAGTTGTGCTGTCAAATACTTGTTATTATTTATTCCAATCAACTTTTCATTCCCACTTATAGCCTTTCTTTTTTTGATATCTCGTTCCCATCGTTACATTTTCCTTTTCTGTCATGCTTTCGTCTTAGTTCCCTTGATCTCTTCATAAACAAACAAAACATGCTCATGATATCCTTACCTTTGCCTTTTCCTTTGTTTGGTGTAATGCTCCAATTCGAAACCATTTCTTCCACGTCTGTGTTTTTTGTTAATTTATTTAGTAATCAATCGACAAGTTTTGGAATACCAGACTCAGCCTGAGGCTTCTTTTTCGTCAGTGACATCGCTTGCCATTCCATTTCTGGCATTTCTGCAACTTCCTTTTCCCAGTCTGCTGTAGGATATCCTTTATCGCTATCTTGACTTGTAGTATCAGATATCTCCTCATCTGCTATAACTTGAATGCCCAGTTTGTTGGTCACCACTTGTCCAAATACATCCATTTCCACATCTGTCTCTGATATAGAGCTAGTCAATGATCATAACACATAAAAAAGCGCTAGTTTATGATCATACCCTGTTCAGCCAAGTTTAGCTATTGAAAGCTACTGCTCATCATCTCATCTTTTCACTTGCATCCTGTGATAGAAACTCTTTCCAATATATGCTACATTTCTCTCCCATTCCAATCTCATAGTCTTGCAAGTTGGGGTATCTCACTTGGCCTAGCATCAACCAACTAGGCATCTTCTCTACTTGCAATATCCGCATGATCTGGCAGATCGATTGTTGATGCAAGGCCTGTTATCGATTTCAATATATGAATCTTTTTACTGGATATGACTTGCCTGTAAAAACCCATCAAAAGACTCTGCAAAATCAGGTGTAATTTTGTCTCCTTTGATGAGTCCCAATTGATTCGTCATGATCTCTTTGATCAAACTATTGATAGCATCTATGTGTTGATGAAATAACACCTTGGTAGTCTATATATAATAATAATAAATAATCCTGATTACTTTATGACTACACTTGCCTCGACTTTGACTGGATCAGCTTTTGGACTCTAAACATGTATTATATATCATCATCATGTATACTTTTCATGTTCAACCAAGTATACAATCAATTAATTTACCTTGGATTCCATGGCAGAAACTAGCGCTTGTGTTTGCATTATTTGTACTTGTTTGGCAGATTCCAATTTGGAAGGTGGTAGTTCAAGTTCAAGAGATGATTTATGAAATACTCTCACACTCCATAGTTTATATGGTATTCAAAATATTGCTTATATAAGCATTATTTTCCCATGATATAAGTACGATAAAATGTGTTTACAATGCCATGGTGACAATGGTCTCCAAGTTCTTCATTCCTTCCAAGTCCTGATGTGCAGATAAATGTTTCCAAGTGTTGAGGTATTTTTTGCAAGTTGGAATATTCTTTAAACACTCCATTTGCAAGTCGACCACTGTGGACGTTGGTTTTTCTTGCAAGCTTGTGATCCATGTGCTGTAGTTTTGAAAGTGTGAACAATGCGCTGGCTGTCCACCGAGATCTTGTACTGCCAAGTAAAACACTCTTAGATAAGCAGGCAATGTCTTGATTAGATGTTCACCATCGCTGGCAAACATATCTTGATAAGCTTTCCAAGAAAACACTTGTGGGGCAGCAAAATAAATAAATAAATAATAGTGATGACTAAACAATAATCTATATTTTACCTTGAACCATGTTTTCATCATCAGCTTCCAATCCAATACGTGATTGGCCACGGGTATCTTGGCTACCTTCTCCTGCAACACTGATATTCCTCTTGAGAGAACTTGATTCCCCATGATTTGAAATGCCTAATAAAGGTTGTCATCAGATGGGTGTGCATAAAAGAGCGCTAGTTTATGCTTACCTGTTTAGAGTACCTTGGCATACCTGTTACCAATGTCACTGTTGTTCGTGGGTTCATCATCATCATCATCATCATCACTGTTATCGATGAGCTCTTTCGATTTGAATGTGATAGCTATCAAGGTGTAGTAGCAAGCAATCAAGACAAGGAATAAGATATATTATGTTATGTTTTACTCACCAGCTCTTGATTCTATCATCAATGCTGCATGTGCTGCACGACGAGTTGTGAACAATTTTACTGTCTCTAGTTTTTTGGAACATGCTAGTTTCTGCTCCACCAAGGCTTCCTTTTGTATTTTTTCTGCCTCCCACACTTGTCCACTCTCCTCTTTGTATGTTGGCATGTCTTTTAGATTAGCTTTCGCTTTTCCAAGCTGCTCTGCCAACCAACGATCTGCATTCTTTTGAGTCATGACATCTGGTAATTTGATGGGATAAAGTAGATCTCTATCCTCTTTCTCTTCCTCAGTGTTCATGATTGTATATGGGGTAGTGGGATTTTGTTTGTGGTGAACGGCCACATCTGAGTATTTTTTCAACGTCTAACAAAATATTATTTTTTATATGCCCAAGAAATTAGTAGATAAATCATGACTTACATTCAAAAGCCTATTGAGATCATTAAACACTTCAGGAATTGCTTTGCCATCATAGCCTACTCCAAGATCTGGCATTATTGTAAGCATTGTGATCTGTTGTATTCTATGAACGTTGGTCTGGCATAATTCCAGATATACTTTCATACGAGCATTTCTGTTGCCAGCTGTTTCATGTTCATCCAGTGGCAAAGCTCCATCAGTGATGTCCATGGGATAACCATCCAGAAGAGTAGGTTGTTTTTCATAGTCGTCATACCAGTTCCATTTCTCTTTGATGTTATGTTTGGCCATGACACTTTTGATGACTTTTTGAATATGCATACGCATAGTCCATGCACATTTGGTTGCTAGTAGCTGTTTGCGTCCTTTGTAGCTAAGATAGAGCACAATGAGCTTGGTTATTACTGTGACGGGCTTTTTGATATTAGTAGCTTTGAGCCAGTCAAAGCTAGTGGTTTCCAAAGCAGATGAAATGATATAAAGGAAGTCACTTTGTTGTTCTGTTAGGTCTAATGCATGCTTGTCAAGACTAGCCATTTCAGGCAATTGGAAAGGCTGTCGACTTGAACCTTCTTGTATGTTTTTGATTGCATCAGCATGCTTTTTGACAAGCAGATCACGTGATTCCTTGATAAACCCAAAAATAGTGCCAAGAAAGTTGCTGTCATTGAGATCTTTGTGATTCATGTCCAGTTTGGCCTGATTTTGTGCAAGCTGAACAAAGTTGTTCATGGGAATGAGATATATATGGTGGTATTGGAAAAGTTGGCAATAGAGCTAAAGGAGATTATTAGTATAAGCTGCCTGCCTTGCCACCAGTGCATAAACTAGCGCTATTTTATGCCACTCACACCATTGATTGCTGTTGAATCATTGAACTTGGCTTGAAAATATGCCTTTGCACCATGCAAACGATCATGATACATAGGTGGCTTTTGTTCGGTACCCAGAACTGCCATTGGTTCTATCCATAGAGAGATCTAAAAAGTCATAGTATAGTATGTTAGCAATATGATGATGAAATAACATGAAATATATATATACTTCAGTGATGGCATGCTCAATACTTTTAAGCTGCTCTGTCATCGATAACAAAAACACCTTGTTTGGAACTGGATACATGTCCAGTAGGTTGCCAGGATGTACTCGATTCAATAGTCCATAGCTTAATGCTCTGAGCTTGGCTGGCATTGATCGTATGATAGCATCACTGATCGGGTCTTGTGTTATTCTAGAGGTGGCTAGATTTTCTTTCTCCACCTCTGCATGAGAGATCATGTGGGACCAATATTCTTGCAATTGATCCATGTATGTGTGTTTTTCTTTTATCTCCCTGGAACCAAAGTATTCGATAGTCGATATCTTGCTCTTCTTTTCTTGGAAATGTTTGACATAAATGTCAGTCCAAGTGCTGAAATACCTGTCTAGAATAGCACAGGCTTCCAAGGAGATAGAGGTTTCTAGAGCTGTCTTGTGTGTTTTATATTCGTCTGTGAAGAAATCTAGCCTTTTTTCTGAGGGGCAACTCGAAGAGCAATCTCTGAATGCTATAGGAGCACCCAAGAAGTCAAAGATACGCATGGATTGTTCTACCACATATATCATGGCCTAATATATTAATATTTCATTAGATTTGTTTTGTTATTTAATGAATGGAAAAAAGCTTACACCACCGATGACTGAATACCAACTGCCAATGTTACGAATGCTCAATCCAATCTTGGTATTATCTCGTGATCTGAAGTGCTCCATCTTGAACAAGTTGAACAGAACAGAAAAGAGCTCTTCATCACGCAGAATCCGACCCAGCATGGAATTGTTGAGAGAACTGACGCCATCTAGAGCAGCTTGGATATACTCCTTTCGTGCCTCTGGCTTGGGTGTTTGGAGGAGAATATTCATCAGAGTATGTAGAGAATCGTTTTCGGTATCTTGATGAGTAGGTAGGACGACATTGCTAGATACGTTTTGAAGTATTAATGCTTTCTGCGAGTGTTGAGAGATGAAGTCTAAAATAAAAATCAATTCTAGTGCTGCTGCATAAACTAGCGCTTGTTTACGCACCCTGATCCAGAAATCTGACTAGCCATACTCCATGTTGAACAAGCAAGGCATGACTTTCTTTCACCAAGTTTACCATGGCATCATGTCTATCAGAGTTGGTACAGGTTTTCATTTCCAGTAGAGCTTTTTGATAAATAAGATATGTTTGCTGGTGTTCAGAGTGGTCTCGCATGTAGGTGAATCGATGATTGCCATTGTAGAGAACACATTGTGACTTGGAAGCATTGGTAGACCATTTGACATGGTTGTCGTAAACGTCTACTTTGGCTGGCCTCAGAGATCCAAGATCAATGTCGTCCTTGTGAACTCCAATGTCCAATGCATGCTGAACAACCTTGTTGTGAAGGCCATGTTGTTTGATACCTTTGATAAAGCCAGCCATAAACTTGGAATCGATATTGCGTAAATTGACCATTTGGCGATTGATGGTTGGACCATTTCCCAAGTCGTTCTCGTCCATGATCGTCATCAAGGCATAGCCCAAGACAGCCTCGTTGGTCACCTCTCTGATATGATCAACCAATTCCTGGACAGGAGTGATCTTGACTTCTTTGAGGTTGGATTTCTGATATCATATCTCAATCAGTATCATATATAAATCATAAACATGAAATAAATGAAACTTGCATATTCTTTGACCTGGGTTCAATATATGTAGTAAGTAAGAGAATATATTAAATTTATTATTGTTTTTTTGCTTACCTTTTTGGTCTTGTTGACTGCCTTTGCCTTGCCTTTGCCTTTGCCTTTGCCTTTGCCCTTCTCCTTGCTAGCCTCTTCTTCTACTTCTTCTTCTGCTTCTTCTTCTTCTTCTTCCTCTTCCTCTTCTACCTGTGCCTATATATATATATGGTGTGGTCAGCATAAACTAGCGCTTGTTTATGCATTCACACTGTGCTTACCTTGTTGCTGCTATCCATCTATATTGATATAAATAAATAAATAAAATGCTATCTTGTACTACTCGAAAAAGCTTACCTTCCTGGCCTGTTGTGCATGTTCGAGTATCTATATATATATATTAGTAGTAGTAGTATATGCAATGTTGTTATTATCACCTCCACATCATTGTTAGCCTACAAGATCAATGAGCACTATCACTTGGTTATATATAATTCATGGAATACAACTTGCCTGGTTGTTTGCATCAGCTGCAAACTGCATGGTCTGAAATGATGAGAGAGCATAAACAACCGCTTTTTTATGCCATTGGATAAGCTTACCTCAGCCAACTGCATGGTCTGAAATGATGAGAGAGCATAAACAACCGCTTTTTTATGCCATTAGATAAGCTTACCTCAGCCAAGGTGTTGTTGTTGTTGTTGTTGTTGTTGTTAGTCTAGCATGAAATGAATAAATTGATTTCTTTAATTAACATTAACTTACAGCCATTTGGTTTGTTGTGGTTTGTTTGTGTTGGATTGTCCAAAAGAGGAAGGTTGTGGTTGAAGGTCAAGAGTGGTTGTGACACAGCCACAACAACAAATCAACTATATAGTTCTTGATTACATAATACATTCTCACATTATTATTTATTTAATTTATTTTTTTTATTACAAATGCATTGTCATAAACTAGCGCTTGTTTAGGCTGACTGCTTTCTCTCCTCCTCGTTATACCATAAGAAAAGATCAATGAGATTGCTATGTCTGCCTGCTTTTGGAACGTCCATTAACCAGTTTGTGAATACAGTCAGCTTGGGCCATTCGACTTGAAAGTGAATCTTGGCACGTGATCTGAGGGCATCATGATGATAGATTGCAAACGCCAGAGGAGCAACAATGTCTGCATGCTCGCATTCCATCCTCCCAGTGCCTCCCTTTCTGGCCTTGGTGAACGTGGGATGAAGACTATCATTGATCTGAGGCACATGACATATGAAACAGATTTTGTCATGGTGCTTGCGATATTGTAGCTTTTTTCTCCACTCTTTGTACTCGCTCCATGTGATGCATAGAGTCTCTTCCAAGCAAGGACAGTGGATCAAATTGTGTTGTTGTCGATCCACCATGGTAGGTTCGTCGGAATGAATGAGACAGACGCAGCAAGTGTTGGCAAGAGATCGCAATGACTTTTGCAAGCGCTCCGCCATGCCTAGCGATCCAAGTTCACGTTGTGCCCTGAGCTGTTTGACCTGATGTGAGGCTTCAGCAAAGGAGTTTGAGTTGTTGTTGTTGTTGTGACGTGATGGAATGTTTGCAATACGTATCTGTTCAGGTCGATGGAGCTTGTTCTTGCTACATACTATGCAAAGTTGTTGCTGCTGCTGCTGCTGATGACATCCAACTCCCATGCCATCCACATAGAGAGTGATTCCATAGCGGAGGCAGCGTTTGGTACCATAGAGATATAGATGGTCGAGAATGGCTTGTTCGTTGCTTTTTTCCATCTCGTCCTCCTTGTTGCTTTCTTTCCAAGACTTTGTTGGCACCAACGTATGGCAAGTGGCAGGCATTCCATCACGTCCTGCTCTGCCCTGACCTTGAATGTAATCCAGCATGTCATGAGGCTTGTCCATGTGCACCACGATGCGAACGTGTGAATAGTCATTGCCTGTGCTGAATGCAGAGGTAGCGACCATGATGTCGCTGATACGACCATCGATCCATGCTAGGTAGGCTTCTTGACGTTCTGTGGCCGTCATGGTTTTCTTGTCTCCCACATAGAGATGCCAGTGGAATTCTCTTGCTAGCTCGACACACATGTCTATGGAGGGTGCAAACACGAGACCACGATCTTGAGATTGCCAAGAGAGCGTTTGCTTGGCTTCCTGTATTATTTGTTGTGTGCGGACGAAGAGCTCTGATTCTTGAGAGGTCTTTTCTAGAATATATTTGAGCTCTGGACGATTTGTGCCCTGTCTACAAGTGATGGCATCCGAGATCAAGTTATACGTTTGGAAAAGGCGAGGCATGAATATGGGTGGAAGGGTGGCACTGAGCAACACGAGCTGTACTGATTCAGAGCGAACTTGATCAAAGTGCTCCAAGGTCTTGCGATAGCCCTTTGCGACGAGTGGTATGTGAGCTTCGTCGACCACGATCCGTGCAATGGGCTTGCGACGTCCTAAGTCAGCGAGAGCAGTACGCCAATGAGAGGTCAGTGACTTGTCTGCCGACACGATGACGAGATTATTTTGTGAATCCAGATCCTTGTGACTCTGATAGACTTGATGTGGAACATGCATGGCAGTGAGACGTCGTTCATAGTCCATGATCAGCGAGTTGAGTGGAAGAACCAAGATGGTGACCATGCTTTTTTCTATCAAGCTGGGCACGATCGCCAGCATGGATTTTCCACCTCCTGTTGGAAGTATGACGATGACGTCCTTCTGACATTCCAGAACTGCCTGCATGGCTGCCATTTGTTGTGAAGATCGCCATGTGATACTCTGATCTCTCAAGAGTGTTTGCATTTTTTTCAATGCAGTCACAGTAGCATCATCCACTGAAAAAAACATATCAGTGACTCGGTCGGTCATCTGTGATGCCTGCTACTGACCTGGAGGTGATGGTAGCACTGGCAGTGCCAGTGTGGCACCAGTGGGCTCTTCTTGACTCGTATGCTGGATTAGTTCTCTTTGTTTGCCCTTTTCGCTCCAAGTAAACATGATGGGTTCGGTAGTAGTAGTAGGTACTACTGGAATTTCATTCTGCTGAAACCGCTGTCTCTTGTGAGGACGATCATCTTGGTTTGGCAAGCTAATAGTAGTCACAGCGTCACGGACGAGATCTGTCAATTTGGGCAAAAGACGCTCTATGACGCGGGTTGCGATGTCGTCTACCAAGGCTTTGTGATCGATGGCGCATCCAAGCGCTAGTTTATGATCTGCCAGTGAGCTCGGATTGCTGCTGTCGACCAGCACTGTGATTTTTTTGTGAGTCGATGAGTAGTAGTAGTAGTAGTATGCTTACTAGTACTGCTGTCGCCGCTGCTAGTAGAGGCTTGCTGATATGATAGCATCTTTCCACCTGGTACGACTCGACAATGCTTTTGCCATGATATGCTTGCTTGTAAAAACAAGGGCAGCACGTCTTCTGCAACTCCAGCTAGGCTTTGAGTGCTGAGACCATAGATACGGTTTTCCGTGGCCCGTGTATGCCCTGCCTGCAATGCTTCGATGTCCTCCTCCTTGTCTATCTCTGTGACGAGCTCTGTGGTACATTTGAATTTGCGTTTCCAAGCTGTCTGGATATGTCGCCATGGATTGATAGTGAGCGCAAACTGGATGCGAGGCAAGCTATACTTGGACATCACTGCAGAGAGATCCTTTGATGTAAACAATCGATCAAAGTTGACAAAGAGCATGTCTTTATAGAGCTCTGGCGCCAAGTGATTGTCTTGGAAGCAGATCTTGGCTGCTAGCTGTGCAAAAGGTCGTGCCATGGCGAGATCTTGAATAAGGATGTCGCTGGTGATCGCGTCCAGACCATGTGGAATGAGCTTGTCTTGGCCGGTCAGTGCTGTCGTCTTGGAGTACTGACATAGCAGTGTGACGTGTTGACCAAATATCATGAGATTGCGTGTCGTCTGCGTTTGAGTGTTGCGATAGGTCAAGGCAGTCAGCTCTGTACCCCTGCCTGGTGCTCCACTGAGCATCTCTACACGAAGAAGCAAAAGCTTTTGAAGCTCTGCGTAATCCTGCAACCATCCCCGTAAGGCTGCACGATTCCAAATTGGGAAAAGTTCTTCTTCGACTCTGGCATCATCATCCAACGTCAAGAGAAATCTGGAAAAGTTTCCCTGGCCTTCTACTATCGCTCGGACCAGATGAGACCGATCTCGAAAACATGTGTTGAGGGGATCAAAGAGAAAAGAATAACCGACGTCCTTGTTGGTGAGATCGTCCACCAGATCAGCATCAGTGTAATTTACTCTGAGAGGGAGCCCACGCAAGATTTTGTCCTCCCAGATGGTTATGAGATCTCGTTCAATGTCCTGAAAGATGCTGCAGATGTCAGAGAAGGCGATGGAATTTCCCTTGTATTTGAGAGATGTCCAGTCTTTGGTATCTGTCCACCAAATGTGTGGCAGACCCATGGTATCGTATGCGATCGCAGACGCTCTGTGTTGCAGAGAACGTAAACGTGCAAAGGTGGAGTAATTTTTCTCTGTGAACCAAGGTTGAAGAGCATCGCAGGCCATGCCAGGTTCAAGTTTAGCAAGTTTTTCTCTTGTCCTGATTTCTTTGAGGAACGTGAGACGCATGCAGTATTCTAGCTTGGCAATGATCTTTGTGACGTCCTTGGGCTGTTTGAGAGAACCATCCTGGTTGAGGGTCAAGAGAGCGAGTCCAGTCTCGGTTGGATCCATGATGGCATGATGTGGAGTCGTCATCATTGAAGTCAAAGGATCATCATCATTCCCAGGCCTCTGATGCCAGGAAGTGGTCCATATTTTCAGAAGCACAGCATGTACTTTGTCAATGATTTGTGACCGCTCAGCTTTGTCCTGAAGCATTTCGATCAGGTCAGAAAGAAGAAAGTTGAGGTCAGTGACTTGTGGTGACCATAGATTTCGCAAAAGCATGGCAAGAATGCAAACTATGGGCACGATGTAGTTCTTCATGGTTCCTTCGAGCATGTGTTTATGGAATGGAGTGTTGGAGATGCCACTTGTGAACACATCATTAGTATACACAAAAGAGCGCTAGTTTATGCTACTACTATAGGCTCTTTACCTTTTGATAGGATCTGGTGAATTGAGGCGTTGAAGAACCAACTCGTCGGTCGTTTCGATGAGATCGAGTGCTTGTTGAAAATATTCTTGTATGATTTCATGCAGATCCTTGTTTTCTGGCTCGTTTGGCTGTGGGAGCATGACAGAGCGACGTAGCTCGTCTGTAGATTGATGCCGATTTGCCATGTATTCATGCCAGCCTGTCGTGCGCAGCCAAGGTGTGATGAGTCGATGGTCTTTGATGGATTGAATCTGAATGTTTTCGAGCTCCTTGTTCAAGTCGATCATCAACTGCTCTGTGATAGCTTGAGATCTGCTCTTTGTTGAAGTTGTTGTTGTGCCAGTGGCGGTGGTACTACTCGTGATGGTCACTGGCAGGGTAACTTCCCAGAAAGTACGTAGATGGCCAGCACCTTCTGCCTTCATTCTCTGTGCTTTGCATGGTCGCCAAGCATTGGGAATAGGTTGATCCACGTGTGATTGAATGTGATGCTCTCTCATTTTCTGATTGCTTGACATCACGGTAGAACAGTATTGGCATGCGAGAGCATCGCACACGGCCAAACCATGTACCACAGATCTAGGACCAGAAATATGATTGGGAAGAGATGGCGATGGTCGTAGCTCTGTGATGGTCGTCTGATAGCGTTCTGGAATAAATTGAGCTAGTAGCTCTGGATGCTTGTTGACAATGTGTTCCCTTGCTGTTGGTGCAGGTATGCCCTCCTTGCAGAGCTGACATATCAAGAAATTGAGCTCTGCATTGATGACCAGATTTAAGCTAGTCAAGTAGGGATGTTGAACGAAATGACTTGGATGTGCTGGTGTTTGAGTGACTGGCACAGTAGTAGTTTCATTGAGGACAAGAGACTATTTTATTAAATAGTATTAGTAGTAGTATTATTATCATGGTCTCATGAAAACTGACCATGAGAGAGGGTCTTGCTGCATAGAGGTTGTTGTTGTCCAAAGGGTATGGTGACATTTCCATTGGGCTACCAGGAATCTATATAGGATGAATGAGTTTTATTGGTCTGATATTGAAGGCTGATGTCATAACATGCCTGATTGGACTCGGAATTCATGCCTGGTGATCTCATGATGGCATCATCAATGCCCACAGTGCCAGGTGATGCAGACTTCATGACCTGGTCTTGAATGGATGTCATGGGCTATTTTTTAAACGATTGAATTTGATGCATAAACTAGCGCTAGAATGTGCAGCTTCTCACCTTGATAGTAGTGGTGACTTGTAATGCAGTGGTGGCAACTGAAGGCTAAAGGCATACATAAATAATCATATTTTGTGTCATTCAAAATTCACCATACCTGGACGTCATTGCTATTTTCTGTTGCCACTGCAGAAGCTGAAAGCTAGTGGTGGAATTTTGCTTACATAATCTGATGATTATGAAAATGCCAACTGAACTCACCTTTTCAGGACCTAGCCAGTTGGTCTTGAGATTCTTCATGTGCCTTTGCATGGCATCAATGGTAGAAAAGCCTTGATCTTTGGGGCACTTGTGGTGTGAGCAATAGCATAAGAATGTACCATTTTCATGTCTGGTGACAGTGATCTCTTGTCCATTGTAAGCCACAAATCTGGCTTTCTTGACACACTTTTTCTTGTGTGTGTCATGCAAGTTTCTGTTGGCAAATTCAAGGCCACATTCACTACAAATTCTAGGCATAGTATATATGGATGTTTGAACTGAGATGAGATGGTGGTTGTTTGAGATCAAGAGAGAAAGAAATTAAATCTCTCACGGCTAGACTTTATGTATGTGTATGGATGTTTGTCATTTCATTTCCTGAAAAGGAAATTAATTTATGAATATTTGTTTTATCCAGGTACTAGTTAATGAATCCATCATCGTCATACTACTACTATTGCAAAAAGACTTTTGACTTGTCCTTTTAGATATAATGTTCAGTATTTGTTTGTTTGTTTGTTTTTATTTTTGTTTTTGTTTTTCTTTGTGTTCTTGTTCTTGTTCTTGTTCTTGTTTTTTTTTTTGCATGACATGGTCGTAAACAAGCGCATGTTTATGCCATGGACACTAGTATCACTTTTGGGAGACGCTGTCATTTTTTGGAGACGCTTCCAGAGACGCTGTCATTTTTTAGGGACGTTTCCACAGACGCTGTCATTTTTTGGAGACGCTTCCAGAGACGCTGTCGTTTTTTAGTGACGTTTTCAGAGACGCTGTCATTTTTTTGGAGACGCTTCCAGAGACGCTGTCGTTTTTTGGTCACATTTTACAGAGACGCTGTCATTTTTTGGAGACGCTGTCATTTTTTTGGTGAAAATTCGTTTTTTGGTCACATTTTCCAGAGACGCTGTCATTTTTTGGAGACGCTGTCATTTTTTTGGTGAAAATTCCAGAGACGCTGCCATTTTTGAAGCTGTTTTGCAAAGAAAGCGAGAAATGGGGTGGTTTGAGAGACGCTGCGAACCGGAGACGCTGTCCACGCCAGACCCTCTGGCGTGGAAAGGAGATTATTAGAGCCAGGGTATGTGAGGCTAAGCTTACTGTGGAAGCCGTCCAACCTGGCGAAGAAGGTGATAGGCCATAACCACAATGTGGATGTTGTTTAAAGTTGGCCACGAGGGGAAGATAGCTCGACCTAACCAGTCTGCGAAGCCGTCCCTATCATGAAACTCGGTGAACTCCAAGCCAAGGCTGTGGTGCATACAGGAGAAGACTTGGTCGCGAGTGGGTCGGTGCTCCCAGATGAGAAACAAAAGCTTGTGAAAGGGTGTACCGTTAAGGCAGCGTTCATGGTACTCGATATATGTTCGTGGCTCTGTGCAGGTTGAACAGACATGCCAGCCATCGCCACCGGGGTTGCTCTTATGAAGAGAGGCTGAGATGAGGGCTATGAAACCATCAACCCCGCCTTTAGGGTTGAGATAGCGCCACGGGCACTTGAATGGCTCGGAGCCTCGGAGGCATGGGTGTCAAGGCGGATAAGTCCAGACGACCCGAATGGGACGAGGTGTTTGTAGGAAGTAGCAGACGAGGCATTGGCCTCACATCTGGTTGAGGCATTCGCCAGCAGCAGGGCCCAGCTCGTTGCTGAGATTGGGAACAGATGGGAGGCCTGGTATAGGGTCGGCCAGGGTATAGAAGGGGTCAGCGGGTTTTAACCTGTCTGGTTTAGAGGTGTGGGAGCACATGGTGTTCTGTAAAGAGGGGGTGGCTTCATCGGTGGAGGGGGGCGTTGAGGAGAGGGTTGCTTGTGATGAAGCCATTAGGGCTGCTGACATGAAAAAACACGACCAAGTGTTACGCTTAGGACGTGCTGATGGCCTTTATACGTAAGGGGACGCTTCCAGAGGCACGTTCACGTGCTCTGGTAATAAAAAAGGCAAGTATAGGCGTTAGAAATGCGGGAAACAAAGAGTGGGTGTTGGAACCCAAAAGCATAAGCCACCCCAGCTGGGTAACGACACGCCCATGCGGCACAGAGAAACAGACCGGTGTGAAAAGAAGCATGTTAGGCCGAGCGAGTGAAAGGTGGCGAGGCTTGGGTTAGCAAACGGCGAGTCACTTAACTCAAGAACGGCGCATGCTTGGGACTTAGAGCGGGGCGAGAAGCCGCCAACGGTGGTTGCTTGGAAGAGATGCCAACCCAATCAGGCAGCATTGTAATAATGAAGGTTCATTTTACCTACAGCCCTCGAGAAAAAGTGGAACTTCGATTGCGACAGCCAGTGAAGCTTCAATTGCAGCGCGCAGCACAGCCACAGCGCGCGCGCGATCTCGACTCAATCAATGAACGTTCAGCGTTCAGCACAGCCACTGAGCGCTGCGTCGCGGCGCGTCGACGCTTACATAATCGCGCCTCGCGCGCCGCCGGCACTTCCAGAACACCCGCCACATGTCCATATTTGGACACATA
>JBBPPG010000855.1:0-14533 GCA_038091855.1 Leccinellum luteum
GACGTCGAGGAGGCTCGACTGCACCAAATACGTCCGTTCCCGGATCCCTTTGTTTCCGACGAACTTTGGCAGGGAGGTGCGGCACCATGATGTTTCCATTTCTGTTCCCTATCTTGCCGTTCCGGTTCGCGGACGCCTTGGATCTGGGGAGGTGCAGCATGACTTCCCTCGCCTGACGCAATGCTTCCTCTTCCACCTTGTCTGTTTCCTTACCCCCTTGATCTGGCTCCGGTCTTGCGCTTGCGTTGTTCGTGCCGGCCCGGCTCCTGATTCTGCTCAACGTCCGCAAAAAACACCACAGATGCGCCGGCACCACGGTCAGACAGGCTTGACAAGCCAAATCCAGTGTCAATCCCACTACCACGTGCCCCTCGAAGTTCGCGCGCATGTAACTCCCTCATGCTGATGATAAATCGAGGTGTCAACGCAAACGTAGGCACGCGTACAAATGTCGACGACATGAATAGCAACCCCTCTATTGGAAGTGCTCCCACATATTCCAAGAGGATGATGAGGGCATACGAGGAGAACCTACAAGGTGTAGTCATTATAAGCTCCCTTTGATCACCAATGGTTCGTTGACGAACTTGGCATGGAAAGAGAATGAGATAGAGACATACAAGATGAAATGGATGATGCCCTGCTTGACCATCAGGTTGACGTACTGATTGAGTTTCCACCGCTTGGTCACACGATACATTTCGAGTGACTGCATCACGAATTGAACGAGCATGAATGCGCATAAAGCTGCAGAATCTGCGACTACCAAGATGGCAGCTGCTTTCTCAGCGATGGTTACAGGAAAGGTCCACGAGCAAATTGAAGAGTTCAGTGTTTGGACGGTAAACGCAGCTAGGCGGTGGTAATAAGAAGCTCGTCAGTAGAGTTGTGCACCCACCATGTTTAATCAGTATCATCACACACCTGAATCAAGCATGTTCGAAGGGGTGTTTATGATAGCATCCATGATGTTGGCAATGATCTCCATGGAAAACAATAGAAGGAGAGTAAAAAGGATTAGCCTGGATTGACCATACAGGACCCATATACGGAGTATCATTGAAACTGCAGTCACCATCATGATTCACTTTTTTTTGCAAAGTCGAGTAGACAATAACTCACAATCAGCTGCACCAATAGAGTATAAATCCCCATCTTGAAACTATATGCATTATTGCGCCTTTAAAGCATCCATAATTAAGTAAATGGAATAGCTCTGAAGGTAGTGAACTCACAACTGTTTGATACATAGATCAAGGTAAATTGAGTTTCAACACGGAAGACAATAGCAGAGCAGATTTTGACACACAGCTATGAGGCATATATATCATTGTTATCTGTCAGTGTGATGAAAACACAATACCTTCACACGACCAGACAGGAAGCTACTTCCAACTTCGAAGCAGCATCATGGTCAAATCAATGTTGTCTCCAAGACAGTGGTGACACACCTGTTGAAGTAGCACTGAAAGGTATTTGGAATTAGCATTATTGTAAATTATGGCAGGTTCACATCATATAATAAATACCAGCATAACGGACCTGCAACAATGGTCAGTTTAAACAATCCACAGTATTAGTTCAACACACACCATAATAAACAGTGCTGTCACCGAGGTCCAGGGTTTCATCTATGATTTTATCAGGATACTTCCAGTATGCAAACAACATTTTTTTTTCAAACCCATATGTATTCCACCTGCATGAATAATCAATGATCACGACCTTGGAAATACCACTGAGGAAGATTTGACCTCTTTTAAAAAGGTAAGGACTGCGAGTGTGAAGGTGAATACATTGCATCATATCAGAAGTTACTCCAGCTGCATACCATAATCAGATAAGATGGCGGTAATTGTAAGGACTGAACTGGGCTTGTGTTATCGGTCTTTCAACGGTGATATAGAACTTACGTGCTACATAGTCATTCCGCCGAATGTTGAATAATGCCAATTGTAGAGCGGAAGACATGACCTCGGAAGGACTGTGCTATAGTGGTTGCGAATAGAGAGAGCAGATATTTTGAAGACAACGGAACCATGCTTATAAGAGATTCAGTGACCAAAATTCGTGAGAAGAGGAATGCTTACTATGCCTGACGTTGACGTCGACTGGATACCATTCTGGTTCATTAAATCCGCTCCTAATGAGGTCAAGAACGTTTTTGATGCGTCTTTGCAGGAAATATCCGACTGGTTAAGTTACATGTACGCGTCACTTCCCAGCGGATCCTATGCCGCTTGGAAAACAGTTGAGGTGTAAGATCTAAGCCTCAGGCCTGTTTTCAACAACATACCGTTCAGTGTTCTTATTCAGATACGTTAAACCACGCAAGTCATGACCACGGTCCACCTGATACGGCCATTAGATTTGAGAAGAAAAAATCACGATCACGCATGCACCTGTTCGATTGGAAGTACCTTGAATGCTCAAGCTCGATGAATGTAGTGCATGCCAGCCGGCGGCAGCGTGATACGACTCATTCCTACACCACCTCATGATGCGACACGCTCCGATTGGCAGGTTAGCCAGTGACGAGTCCTGTTCAATGCGCAGGTACTAGGTGAGTCTTTGTTAGGAAGAAAATACGCGTGCTTGGGACACGTTCTCCGCGACGCGTCTGCGGTTGCACCGTGATGGTTCCGGTCGACAATGACTGAGTGAGGTAAGTTTGCGATGGACCTCTTCCCTTTTTGAGCTCGAGTATGTTATTCCCACGGTATATGATCTGATCTCCGAGTCGTCTATGGCCCGTAGTCGAAGGAAATATCACATAGATTACTTCTCCATCCCGACGTAGACTTGTGACCGGTGACCAGTCACATAAATTTCTAGAGGAAATGCTAAGGTGAAGCGTTCCGTCGATAGACGGACTGGTAAAACTGGTTGTGGCGCAACGACGGAATGCTTCGCCTCCTCGTTTAGACGTGACTCAGCGGCCCGGGTGACTGGTCGCCAGTCTAGTAATCCCGGGCCCGAGGATGGTACAAAGGCCCAAATCAAGAAGAGCTATAACCAGGCCTAGGTGAGATAGTGAAGTTGTGGAAGCACTGTCTGGAAATGGTAGAAACTGCTTAGGTTCGGAAGTCAAAGATGTTATGATAGGGATTCGAATAAAAAAATGGATCCGGAACAAAATTCAACCCGGGTGTACTTCTTTGACTTGTACTCCAAATCATGGTTGGGCACTGAGAAAGGAGATCGTTGGATTGTAGGAAATATACAGTACAGAACAACCATCTAATGCTACAGGAACGTATGAACGAGCAATGTTGCGAGCGATGCGAAAGGTGCGGAATGGTCCTGGGTTGAGGATGAGTTACAAGAGTGGGTAAGAGCATCAGCTTCGCAGCTTGATCGTCACAGGCTACAGCCTCCAGGGACCAAGAACCCGGGAGTCGAGGTGGATGCAACGACTGGGACCGTCACCGCTGGGGAATGGCGGGAAGGCGCTGTCGCAATGTCAGGGGCCCAAGCGGAAGTGGGGGCGAAGGGAAAGAGGAGGCCACTTTCCTTTCGCATGGTCAAAGACTATGCTCTGCCACTCTGCTCATGCCTCACTACGTAACAGAGCGCACCTTCTGACCCGTGCGTGTCCTTGCCAAAAAAAAAAAAAAAGAACGAACTCTGACTCGGAGATGGCCACCAACACAGCATCCTCTGCTTCGTTCGGCACCACAACCATATATTATCCGCGTCAAATCAGATATCGCGCTTGAAGTTGACGAGTCTTCGAGACTACTCTCTGGCAGCCTAGCGCACACTGAAAGAAAATGAGAGGCCGAGACTTGAACGCAATACCAGAGGAAGCAGGGAAAAAAAGCCAACACGTACACCATTCCTAAACATCCGTATCAGTGCGTGTCTGGAACCCGTGAATCCCTCTCACGCTCGCTCCGGATCCACCCTCCTTGACAAGTGCCTCCACTTGGCCGCCCGACTATCTGCGCTATGCGATGCCGTCGGTGGATGATCCGCTCCAGGTTTGACTTGGAATGAAGCGAGGCGTGCAGTGGGTGTGCGAGAACGTCCATATACGTGGTGTATGCATGATATGCAGAACATGATACAACTTTGTACGCTGCACGAGAGCATAACCTTGTTTGTACGTGTGGGGCATGAATGACATTCTATTAAGCAAGAAGTGAACGATCCGAGTTCATCCCAACAGAGCACGCGAGGCAAACTCTATTGCACCAGGAGCTGGACATTGAATAGAAAACCCTGGCAAAGACGAGCACAGGTCCTCCACATATAGTGACCTAGACCATCATGTATGCATCTCAGAACGAACAAGAACGGCGAGGAAATAAAAACGTACGCAGTTCCCACCATTTATGGGGATCACCAGCTCACCTGATGAACCGTTTCATTAAACGCTGTCGAAGGACATATAAACGTTCTTCTTTGGGTTCCTTTGGGAGTCTGACCAGATTTTCGATTGCTTAGATCACTGTCCGCCCAGCTGACCATAATGTGTGATTGTCAATACCAGCGATTCAAGTCCTACATACCGCGACGTTGCTCGGATGAAAATGCATTCTGTCATCGCGTAAATCGAACGCAAAGGGGTTTTGATAAGGAGAGCAAGAACGCGATAAGACCAGATGACCCGTCTGAAGTGGGCCACACGACGGTCAGGTGGTTGTTAAACAAGACAAACTTTGGCGACGCTTGGATGCGATGCGATGCCCTCGCATAAGGTTAAAAGATAAGAATATTGTCGGGCGGATACTTCTTTCTTTCTTCTTTCTCGTCTTTTTCGTCGTATAACTGAACCGAGGCTATCTTTCCAAACAAACGCACATTCCCACCTTCTGTGACAGTCACACACAACGACGACCAAGCACATACTCGTGGTTCTCTCGGAACTTACTTCTACCTCCCGGGCGCGAAAACACCATCGAAAGGCTCGCATCTCAACCTCTTCAGAAGCTCGTTATTCAGAAGGATCAAATATTCATGCTCGTACAATTCGACACTCGAAGGGTAAGTTCCGGGTGCTTTCGGTTCCCACCAACACCCGCACGATACGCATACCATATGGGCCGCTCGCTGTACTGCTCTTGTCCTCGGACCAAAGTCCAATATCCAATATCGAACGGTTGCTGTTGTACGTGCCCAATTGTTTGGAAACGTCACGACGGCCGCATCATGCTTGATATATGTAGCATTCGCCAAGTCTTGGTGGCATGTGCCATACGTCTACCGATCGATACATAGCCTCGGTGACGCACATTCAACCCCCGTCATCATTTTGCTATCACAACTCCGCACCATGTCGCCGAAGTGGTTGTTTCAACATTCCGTACGCCAAATCGTCGTGAAGCAGTGAAGGCGCAGTCGTTAAACACAAAAAGTTTCTTCCCCGCAACGACCGGAGGATTACGAAATTCTTCCATTTCATCTCTGAACGATCTGAACCCCGGTCAGGGGTCTTCAACAATGGAGACGCAGCCTCGCCGATGTAACGCAGGCATCTATTGACGAATGGACCGACGTCGATTGATTTCCTCCCACGTTTTCGATTCCATTGACTCAAACAGGTATCCAACGGTCTCACTCTATCCCGGGGCCCGGGGCGACTCTCGGAGCCTAACCGAGCTCTTCCTCCTACGCTCCGAGTCGCAGCTTACCGCATCGTCAATACCCAACGATACGCCGGCTACCTCGACTAGGCAACCCACTTCACGCTTATTTTCTTCTTGTTTCTGTCCGGATCTCTATCGTTTTTCCAAACTTAATCTTCCTTGCTTCTTCAGCCCCGAGGACTTCAGAAGTCTGTCAAACGCCGCCTTTAACCACACGCACATAATGATCGATGATGATACTTACATACGAGTCTCAATCACATAAACACGTGGAGGCCATGACGACCGGAAGCCGGGCATTCACTGTCACCGTGATTGAATCGATATCGGAGCAAAGTGACCGCAAGCGTTAGCCAGAACGAAATGAAACAGCCCGCAGCAGCAAAAGGTGTCCGTTTGATAACGAACTTGAACTCGCTTAGGACCTTTCCGGACTAATAGGTTCGGAGGCTGGATGCTGTGCTCACGACATCACGATATGACATGACGACACCATAGGCGCTTCACCATCGTACCACCACCTGCATGCACGTTCGTAGGCGGTTTGGCCTGCCGGCGAGAGATCGCGCGGTTTTGGCGCCACAGTTCCCAGCGTCTGGATAACAATGAATTCCCTGACATCATCCCAGCCATCTTTAGTCGACCGAAAACGCGAGGCAACGCAAGAATGGGTCCGGAGACAAAAGGAGGTACGTGCCCTTCAGGTTAACCGAACGTGCGTACGACGTTGTTCCCCTAGGAGCTCGCGAATCCGTTGCGTACAGCGCCTGGGTATTGCGACGCGCGTATCGATCGATTCGGAGTTCCCCATTGTCATGTTGTATGGGCGTCGTCCTGGTCTCACTGTTCAGCGCCATCTTTCTTGATTCTTCATCATCGCGCCTGCGTTATCTATCATGCATGCTATTCAAATCTATAGAAACACGGCCCATCAACAATCACAAATCAGAAAGTAACCCTTATCTCGGCACATTAAGGATGTCCCGGCAGAGCCTTTTCCTCGTTCGGGTGCAATCTGGCACTACGTTGTTCCCCCTCCCCCCTCCTCCTTATTCCCACTCCCACGGTGATATGCTTGAAGATCACCAACCAATAGCGAGCGCCGTCGATTAAACTCAAACCCTCGTCGTATCTGTATCACCTCCAAGACGGCGCAAAGTCAGAGGTTCCGCATCCTCGGACCTAGGCTATGCTCTATGTGGCCACACTCACGCCTCCCCACACCCACGCCCATATCCATATCTATGTACGTCTATGTCCATTGGACCCCTGAATATACGCCGATATTCCGGCGAGCTTCCTACGCCACGAGAGACGTTTCCGGGGAGGAACATATGGACGTACAGTACAACGTTTGTCCCCCTTCCCCCTCCCCCTGGTGCTCGTTGCTCCGTTCGCGTTGTCATGTCGTACCTCGTTCTATTGGCTCCTTTCTTCAGACGTGCATGTGTGACTCTTTCCCCTTCTCGATCTCGTCGATAGGCGTCTTGCACCGGCGTGTGCCTTGAGCACGAATCACTTGCCAAACGAGGCGAATTCTTTTTACGTGTATCCATCATCGGTGTTGACCTCTGTTTTTTTCTTTGGCCTGTTTTTGGGGTGAAGGAGGGAGCCAAGGGGAGCTTCGACACGGCTCGGATCTGTTCCACACTGTCCGAATTCTTGGACGTTCCTCTACGTGGTAGCTGCTGCTCGTCTGGCCAGTCGTGCGCAAACGCCCCGATCCAAATTGGTTTGCATCTGCCGCATCCATGTCCATATGGACTCATCTTTCCCTTTTTCGTCGACGGACGCCTATGAATAATTTATCGCGGTGACGTGGTAAAAAAAAAGCCTGGTAAAGCATGAGGTAAGTGAACTGCCCCTGCCAGGCATGTCAATTATAAACTCTGTAATGACGTCAATTTGGAAGAGAGAGGGACGACTCAAAAAGCAAACATCATAATACGTACGTATACGTCAATAAGTTGTGTGCATGTTCAGTTGGTCACTTTGCAGGCGGTTTCTCCACAACAAATGACAGTTGTGCCGTCACCATGGGGAAATGATCATCCATGCGGTGTGGCAAACAAACCGTTGGGTCCTCGCAAACCTCCCCCTAGTGGCACGCTTGCCTCGACCATACCGTCACTGATCAAGCCACCATCATTTGAAGGGAGAAATGGGGAGGCGGGGACAGCAATCGGTCGTCGGCGACCTGATCGAGCGCCGACGACACACGAACCTTCGCACCCTATACAACAAATTACCGTGGATACCAAATCGATATATAAACCCCGTTAGTCCGACAGCCCGGTGAAACCTAGGTCGAAATGTCGAAACTTTCCATTGCCCCGGGAGAGGGCAAGGGAAGAGGGAAGGAGGGGGGAGTACACAACCGGAATACGAAATGGGGGTAAGTAATCGGCAACTGTCCAATGGACGCCAATGTATTAGTTGACGACCTATTTAGGAAATGATGATTCGTTGGAACTTCGTGACTTGGCCCGGGGCGCCGATACAGAGTTTGGTTTCTAGAGCGTTTCATGTGCGCCTGTCACGATCGTCGATAGCCTAGGCCCCCACGGGTTCTTTGAGGCTCCGACGCATGAAGAATCATTTGGATAGGGGTTGAGGCGAGAAGATCTAAACGGATAGTGGAAGGGAGGAAGAGAGGGACTCAGTGGGGTCTAGGCGGAGCAATGGCAACGTTGCCCCTCCTGCAGCATATGCTCAAGTACATAATGATGATGATGTATGGCGGAGATTGATGGCAAGCACGATAGCGGATTCAATGAAAATTGCGCTGCGTTACGGCTCAATGATACAGTATTACTCTTCGCCTCTGTCGTCATCGTCGATGCCTCGAAGGCTAGAAGCGCAAGTTGGGGGGGATGGTCGCCTAAACGCCACGTGAACGCAAACTCTACTCCACTCGCACGCATTGAGGGATAACGACGTCATGATGAGATTGCCTCGAATGGGAGGAGGGTGTTCGTGCTTCAACCAGGTAGAATCCAGGAAGAAGGTCGGCCTTTTCCGATACGATGCATGCACATCATGGGTCCGCCGATCGCATTAGGAGAACACGGCCCATCTTGTCCGAAAAGAAACACGATCCACGCTTTCCCTGCCCCTTCCTCACCGACCGACGACACGATGCGCGTACCACACACTCTGGATCGCCGCGGTTCTTGTTCGCTTCAGAATTGTTTCGTCACGATACCCATAAGGGAACGAAGCCGCGGCAGCCCGAGCGCGGTACGGTGTTTGTCGCGGCTGTTGTTCTCCCGGAATGCGCCACCCGGTACGGTGAGCCAGAGCGCAATTATTCGCTCGAACGTTGAGTGCCAAGCCGTTTATGCCGGCATCGAATCTCGGACTCGTACCCGACCTGCTCGTTCGTTCCGGTACGTTGGAAGCATAGTTTAGACCGCGCGTCGGTGACCCCTACGACAAGGTATGAAACGTCGGAGGACTAAAACATTGGCGGTACCGCGGTCATGTCATCCACGACGGACCCCATCATTGACACAAAGTGCATGACGGGCTTGTATGATGTAGCCAGGCACGCGCACCGAGGTACGATCGCGATGCAACTGTGAGTGGTGTCATGGCAGACGCATCATCCGAGTCGACATGTCAAACGCGTCTACACGTATGACGATGACGTCGTGCCTGTGCGAACTGTTTAACAGGGGCTCATCTACAAACAAAGGTCGATATTAGGCATTGACGCCATTGGCGTCTCTCGAAACATGAATGTATTTGTGCTCCCACCAAAGCTTTTCGACGTGCTTTTTCTGGCCCCGCGGACATGTACATAGGCGTCGAAGCGAAGGAAGAAGTAGGAAGATGAGGGTCTTGAATGGGTACCAGTTGGGTGTGGTTCTTGAATCCTCGTTTCGGAATCTATGGAGTCTGGATGTCCCTTTTACTTTTTGCCTGTACGTTGTAAACGGGAGTGTCCAGTACCTGGGCCTGATTGAGGTGAACCGCAAGGGAGTTAAATTCCTAGATTAACCTGATGCTACAGATTACTGACATCCAGACGATATTGCGTCAGCTCGGCAACTGGCGACCGGGTGTATTGTACATCCGCTCGCCACGGAGGAAACGGGAAGGAAATCTGGCCGTTTCCGATACACGCGTTATTTCAGGTTGACGGCTTATCAGTAAGGCGTTTGCATGAAAAAAAAACTCGTATCTATCTAAGGCTGTATTCTCGGTTCTCGTTCTAGAAGGGACGTGGGCTCGGTTTCTTTGCCTGGGGTACCGTGTTTGATAATGGAGGCTGCATTGGCGGGCAGGGCAGTGCCAGCTCAATGATGCGGCATTCACGGTGGTCGATCCATGAAGTTGCTATTCCGTTGGGGTCGCATACAACATATCAGGCACCCAGGGCGTTTATACATGTAAAGTTGGATGTATGCACGTTTTGAACCTGCGGATGGGATTCCATATATCGAATCGGGAAAGGAATGAGACAAGGTTTGGTTTGGGCCGAGTTATCGACGCGAGGGTTGATATTATTACATAGAGTAAGTACATACGTGTTTGGAGACGGTCGTGATCGAAAGAAGGGATGGGAAATGAGCGGTGTCGTTTTGGTGGTGGGATCGGGCCGATGGAGATGATCGAGCGGATGACAGGGGGGAGGGCGGTGGGGTTGAGATGATGTGGATATGATGGGACATGTTTCAAAAGATGTGCCGAGTGGAATGTGCTGCGGGTGGGGAGAAATGGTTATGTGTGTATGTAGATTGGTGTGAGTGTGAGAGGAAGAGAGAGAAAAGAGAGGGAGGTTTGGAGAGCATTCCGCGGGGTCGGAGATCGAAAACGAGGGTTGGTGAATTCGAATTCCGAGGTCGGGACCGTTGACGGAAATAGAATGTGGGGAAAATAAACAGACGTAAATAAACGAGATGTGCCAGTGCCTGACATTCCCATAGCCGGACCGAGACCCCGAGAGATATTTGGTCGACTTGGTCTAACATTTTTCTGTTATATTTTATCTCTCTTTTTTTTTTTTCCCGTCCTTCTCCCGATGGCATATCCTGCACTCATCAAACAAGATGGCTTTCAGTTGCCATCCCCTGCACATACCGCCTCACCAAAGTCTACCGCTGACGACGACCGCGACGACCCACTCTTCATGCCCCCCAATATCTCATTCCTACCAGATGCCTTCCGCAAGTTCCCCGCGCAGACACACGCACACCAGCTCCAACACCACCCACATCCGGTCGACTTTTCAGACGAGCTCGCGAATCTCATAGAGACACCCCACGTCTCTTCTCATGAGCGATCGACACAATCCCGCTCCCCCGGTGCCGATGCCTACAGACACAACATATTTGACATCTCAGCTCCCGCTGCTGCACAGCAACAGCAACAGCATGACATTTACCACCCTGACTACGCCTCATTCAACCCTGCCGTCCCTGCACTTGACTCCTCCATCCGCTATGCACAACATCCTGATCCGTCCGCTCCGTTCCAGTACCGCCACTCCCCATCTCCACCCCATCGCTCTCGCTCCCGTTCCCGCGCACCTTCCGTCGGTCCGACCAGATCCGCCCGCCGCGACCGCCGTACAAACTCTATGTCTTCGCACGTATCCGGCACGAGTCCCCCGCCCCGCCCCCACCCCCACGCTATCGTTATCCCCGGCCGCGGAAACTCCATGGGCGGTTTCTTTGTCCCCAATGGTACCAGCGCTCCCCCAGACTACAGTCTCCCCACCCCTGATTCTCTCTCCCATTCCTTTGGCGTCCAGCACCCTCATTCCCACTCCCAACACCCACAGCATCCCCAGTTTCCCTACCCCACACAGACACCCTCTTCGCCCTACTATCCTTATCAGCCTGTAAATCGTGCTACCACCCCCAGCATGGGCATCTCCCCCACGGATGTCGACTTCAACAGTATATCCATCAGTGCCATCGCCCCGCACCATCTCCCGTCCTCTGTTCCTGCTTCACACGTCAGTAGTCTCCCAAAGGTCCCTTCTGCGTCCACATCAGCCGCCAAACAGCTCGATCCCGACTCGCACCTTTCCGAAAAACGACGCCGGCGACGCGAATCGCATAATGCGGTGGAGCGCCGGAGGAGAGATAACATCAACGAGCGCATCAGCGAACTTGCCGGTCTTATTCCCGGCGTCCTCTTTGAATGTGACGGCCCGTTGGCCATGCCGGGCGCCGCGCCATCGGCACAAACGGCGGCCGGGCCGAATATCTCCGAGGACCTCTGCTCAATTGGCCTCTTGGGCGACTTTGGTGTGTGCTCGTCTTTTATCGCGCCCTGATGCATTGACTGATCATAACCAGGGATGCATGTCTTGCAAGCAGAGGATGGGTTACCTGATTTGCCTGAAGAAGGATCTATGATGAAGAAGGATCCGAGTGAGGAAGCTGACGGGCTGACTCCCACGTCGCCTGCCGTGGTATCTGCTCTAGATGGGAATGCGATCGTTTCTCCCATTAACGGCACCACGGTGAACGAGCAATCGTCGATCAAAGCCAACAAGGGCATGATTCTCCGCAAGGTAACGTCACCTGCTGTTGCACATATTTCCTGCGTCTGACACCCCAAACAGTCGGTCGAGTATATTCGATACCTCCAACAACTCGTGTCGGTACAAGCTTCGAGAGGGAGGGACTTGGAGGAGCGCAATCGGGTGTTGGAGAGAGAGCTGGCGATGCTGAGGGGGGACGTTGCGCCGTCGTCGTCCATTCCCTCAACCTCGTCTTCTTCGCCGTCAGTGGGGTCCTCGGGGGTCTTGTCTATGTCTTCGTCGATTGTCTCTACGTCATCTTCGAAGCCGTCCTCGGTGGAGGACTCGAGCGGTGCTGTGGAGCACTGTAGAGAGAATGTCGATGACTTCGAGATGGAAGCGGACATGGGGGAGTGTCTGAAGCAGGGGGGTGAGGACCGTGGTATGAGCGAACAGCGTGGACGCCAACTTGGGCGCGCACGGTCGGACAAGGCGCAGATTCATGGACTCGGACTCGCAGAGGATTGCATGGAGATGATTTAGGCTCCGACGTGCCTTTTTGTCGTTGTCGTCGTCGTCTTCGTTCTTCTTTTGTCTATGCGCGTCACGCCCTTCATTTCTCCCGATTCCACGTCCAAAAGCCTGGCCTCGAAGCTTGATGCACATTCCTAACGACTTAACTTTGCAGTGGTGGCATCACCATTCCTCCTCCTCTCTATCCTGGATACACGACGGTCGAATAACTCAATCTATGCGCTAATTTCCTCCACCTACAACTTATACGAGTACGCATATACGATTGTGAAAGAGCGATGTTCATTTCCAACAGCCATACCTCTGGCTTGTCTTCCTCCCACCCTCTCTTTCGACGCCAAAATGTCCCACATATCCCTTCGTCCCAACCGGTCGTGTCATTCCCGTTTCTCCGGTCGATCGATCGCATGTTTGCCATCTCCCATTTAGTCAAGCTAATATGCTGTCTTCCATGTCAAGTCGCTGCTTCTCTTTTTTTACTTAACTTGACCCATTTTCTTATGGACATGATTTAGTACAGCGGATTATCAGGGTTGTACGATACTGATGTATTCAACACCAAATTTGAAGAAAGGGTGTGAGGGGTCAAGTCGGCAGGAGATCTGAAGTACTCGAAATGCAATCATTCATCCATCAATGCATCACCGGTGCACCCCTGTCTTCTCTTTTACGTTTCGCCGCGCTTCGTACTAAGCGAACTTACTAGTTATTCGTATTTTTCCTCGTTTTCGGTCGTTAATCTATGAACATTACGTATGTCACATCTGAATTCAATTCAAACGCCAGGCTGCAATGTGCCAAGCTCTAAATTGCGTGTACAATGTGATCACCGCGAGGAAGTGTGGTGATGATGATCGATGAACGTTTGAGCACTTGAGCTTTACACTGAAGGTCCACTGTGAGTACTTGAGTCGTCATGATGTGTCATGATGCGTGATGTCAATGAATCTAACTTGCTGATCGTGGTCTGTTGATGCGCCCATAATCATAAATGATGTGCTGTGGCTGCTGCTGTACATAGTAGATTCAAATGGGCCTGACATGGTGTGTCATATTGCAGCATGATGTCGAGGGATGCATAAATTAATGGATGCTATGATCCATCCACCATACGTGTTCTGGATTGTACTGGACGCACACACGGTGCGGTGCCTTGACCGTCCGCGCCCGCCGGCAGCGATCCACAGCCTCAGTGATAGAAAGCCTAGCCCCTATCTCCGGTTAGTACGGCCATTATCTTCCTCTAGGTGCCAGTCTCCGTACCTCGAGTCGAGAACGCTCCGTCGAACACACGATGCACCGGGACGACTAGTCGCTGAACGGTCTAGTCACTGCAGTAACTTCTGGTACGGAGTACACACACACTATACTATACAAAGTCCCACGTGTACAGCACCGCCATGCCGAAGGTTAGTAGACGATGACGACTCGGACGGCTCTCCCCTTCCCGGCGTGAGTCGAGGACACCTGCCGCGCGCTCTGGTTCCACGGAGAGTGCACGATACGGCCGCCGCACGTTGTCGTCTCGATCTCTTTCGCCCTCGCTCGTGACCTGCACGCACTCGCATTGCACACACGTCCTCGCTTGCGACGCGCCCACACGAAGACGATGACCCGGAAGGTGATGAGAGAGAGAGAGAGACCGATGCATCATCGATCATCATTCACTTGGCAGCACGTGACGAGTCCGAATGTCGGGGCGGCGCAAGCCCCCCATCATTGAACCACTTCGAATTCGGATCTAGCACAAAACCATCAACTCTTAGGTAGGTACCGCTGGCAAGCCCCGCTTCCAACCTCCGATTCATTTCGGGGAGTTCCGTTTGTGTCCATCTGCCGCGATCTGGGGAGCGAAGGGAGCGGGGAGGGGGGTTCAATGAAGGAAAGGAAGGGGGGGGGGGGGGGGGGGGGGGGGGGGAAATAAGGGAAA
>JBBPPG010000856.1:0-14526 GCA_038091855.1 Leccinellum luteum
GAGCCCACGGATGATCGGCGACTGTAACGGGACCAAGATGATTGGAATCTTCATCCGTCCTCTGCATCATCTTGAGGAATTCAATGAAGGTACAGTTTGGGACACTGTGAAACGTGCGCCATGCGGTCGAATCATCTTTGGGGCGGCGGTATGGGTCGGATTCAGTGATGATGATGGACATAACCATGAGGATCTCTGGGCGTGCATCAACTTCGAGTTGAAGTTTCTTCAAAAGCGCTGCCTCGCCTTGGGAAAACACGCATTCACCAATAAATATGAGTTCGGGCTCAGCTCGTTCCCCTGATTGACGTGCGAGGACAATGGTGATGTCGGGTGTCGCATTAAAGTCGCCAGATTCCGATTGGAGCGACGTATTCATTTCCATGGTGGGGTCGACGACCTTGCTATTGTAGGGCAGTTGTTCGAGGGCAGGAAACAATGCGCGGTGCATGTAGATGAGTGGCGATTCGTGCGTCGGCCTTGACCACTCGACGATGAGTAGTTTCTGGGAGGTGGAATGGGACAACCTGTCCATCGAGTGGGGATGAGTAAAGTATATACTAT
This sequence comes from Leccinellum luteum, assembly GCA_038091855.1. Taxonomy (NCBI): domain Eukaryota; kingdom Fungi; phylum Basidiomycota; class Agaricomycetes; order Boletales; family Boletaceae; genus Leccinellum; species Leccinellum luteum. The sequence continues at coordinate 565 of JBBPPG010000856.1, forward strand.
ATGAACAGGTTAGACATACTTTGGCTTCCTTTCGAGGACGTTCGACTCCGTGAGTTGAATGATGACTTGATATTCCGGTAGGCTGACCTGCTCAAAGACCTGTTGAACCAGACGTTAGTTGCTGGTGGTATTGAAACAAAGTGAGATATACACACCTTGACCGATGAGTCCAAGGTGTCATCACTTTGGTACCCGCCTTTAATGATATGTTGAACGACGTCCACGAACAGCACTATTCACAAAATCAACTGTTCACAACGGTCGATCCAAACCACGACTTAGAGAATGTGACTTACATGACTTGAGGAGCTCGGAAGATTTCGACAATAGTGGGAACTGGCAAATAAGCGCCTTCGCTTTGGACGATAATTCAGCTTTCGGATGGACAGTCGGTGGTGAGAGGGCTTGGAAGGATTTGGTGAGATTTATGCTTGTCTTCTTCGGAGTCTCCAGCTGGAGTGGGGACTGTCGGCTTCTCGACACCATGCGCACATCGGCTTCATGATGTTGAAAGCGGGTGGGACCAATGCGATACGATTCATAAGAGGAATAGCTTCCTTCAACTGTAAGGGACATGGTGTGAGCACTGAGCAGAGGGGACTGTCGGGCGTCGAGTCTCGACGGTCGTATACAAAGGGCCCTTGATCAGAGTCGGATGATCGACTTACCTTTTTTTTTTTGGTTGCGTGGAGTCTATTTTTGTGAGGGGGGGCTTCAGTGGCTGTAGGGTGAAAAAAGGGAAAGCGCACACTGCCTATCCCGTTCATCTCTGTTAAAAATAATACCGCTTATGCCGCATGGAGTAAAATTCAGGCTTGTGAGCCAACGAATCTGAAACTGTGAGAAAAGTTCAATACACAATTCACGATATCGAATAGCGTGTATCCAGCTTGATCCAGCTGCCAAAGCGGACCCCAAAATGCTTTGGCAGGTATATGCATGTACCTGCTCGGACTCCGGACTCCGGAGGCCTAAGAAGATCAGGACTTGGCTATTCATCAGAAAGGGATAATACCTATTACCGTCTGGAGTCTGGACTCTGCTGTGGAGGACCAGGCAGGACTCACTGACTTGGAGTCTAGGACTCACGAGTGACGAGTGATGACTCACAAGCGTCGAGTGGCGAACACTTCGAGAATCGAGAATCGAACTTCGAATTTCGTCGATTCGAAGGGGGCTCAAGTTTCACTGGTCGCGACTGGCGTGCCGCTCAGACTCGGAGACTCAGAGTAGCGTCACAATCTGATTCAAATGAAGGTCAGAAGTCATCCGAAGTGATTCTAACTTACCTGATACGAGATTGTGATACCGGGGTCCGGCGGCGGCCGGGCTTTCACAGAAGGTTTGATGCGCTGGTGGGTGGCAACCCCGCGGCAGTTATGGAAGACGAACGTTCGAACTTGACGACATCGCAGAAAGCCCAGGCCGATTTGTCCACGGGTGACGAACCACCATCAAAGAAAGCCTCTGCGCGTCTGAAATAAGGTGCGTTTTCGTCACGACGATGATGCACTATTCAGACCGTATACAAACCAGCGAAGCCATAAAGTCAAAGGAATCGAAAAGTGAGATAAAGTGCAAGTACAAGATGGGTCTGCCCTGACGATTTCCTGGTTGAAGGCCCCGGCTCGTTCAGCTCTAGTTCTAAGTCAAAGTATACGACTAGGTCACGGAAATCCTCGTCGTCGAAATCGAAGTCCTTCCCCGGTTGACTCTATCAGCAGCTCAAAGTGCATTTTAGGCTGAACTCTTACGCTCGACCCTCAGATACCGGAATCTTCGCCCATTTCCTTGGCATTCAGCCACATTAGCTTTCACATTAAACATTTGATTGCCGATTGCTCATTACGCCACAACGGTCTCACTCCACCGTGTGGTTGACTCACCCTGAAAGCGTGTCTCTTTCCTCAGGTTGCCGCTTCTCGCCTCCCTCCTCTCCGTTTAGCTCCCGCATCCTACTATGCCCGAGTGCCCTTACTGCCTCAAGCAATTCGAGTCTCCCCAAGGCGTTACCCGGCATCTAAGCCAGCCTCTTAGATCTTGTCGTGCCTGGCAAGATGATCTCGTTTTTGCTGCAGATGTACTTGCTAGGGAACAAGAAACACGGTTGGGATCCCCTGCTCCCCATTCGGACGGTTCAATGGAAGTGGATGCGACATTTGACGATGACAACGCTCACTGGCCAGTCGACGAGACCATGGATGGAGATGGCGTTGATGCACCGGAATACCAACCACCCGCGGTTGTGGACGAGGATATTCGGATGATGGTTGATGACTTTGTGGAGCATCAAGGGGTATCTTATTCAGTCACGGAATTCGAAGGTGCTGCCCAGACATTCGATGTCAGAGAAGTCTTCCTCGACCGCTTCAATATGGACACATACTCTTTTCAGCGTAAAACAAACATCTATTATCCATTTGCAACGAGGAAAGAATGGAAACTGGCGAAGTTCTTGTTATGCTCCCCACTTAGCATGGCACAAATTGATCAATTCTTGAAACTAGAGTCGGTATGTACACAAGTACTGCGCATAATATACTGGCCGTGATCCCATTTTCTAAGACCAAAGAACTGAACCTTTCGTTTCGCACTGCTAAAGAACTCCGGGGCCGTGCAGAATTACTTCCTTCTGGCCCACGATGGAAATATCGCATCGTAGAGCCGGCGGAAGGGATCACCACTTCACCCGTCTATTTATACCTGCGCGACACTCTGGATTGCATCGAACTACTTTTCAACCATCCATACTTTATGGACAAGATTGACCTTACTCCTCAACGCATCTTCAAGTATGCAGAAGAAACAATTGAGCGCGTATATAGCGAGTGGCTCACCGGAGACGCTGCTTGGGGGATGCAGGTAGTATCTTGTTTGACTTATGAAATATAACTTGTTTGTGGACTCACTCAGTACATAGTCGGAGCTGCCTGCTGGGTCGACACTCCTGGGGGTGATACTCTCGTCGGACAAGACGAATATCACAAACATGTCAGGCGGTCGTGTCGCCCATCCTCTCCTTATTAGCCTCGCTAATATCAAGATGAACCACCGCAATAAGGCATCCAATCACGCCTTTTTACTCGCAGCGCTCCTCCCAGTTGTACAATTCACCCATCCAAACTCAAGAATCCGCACCGTCCTAAACGACCGACTTACGCATCAATGTCTCGACATCATACTTGAGCCCCTCAAGCAAGCAGCTAGGGTTGGTCGAATGATGTCGGATCCTCGTGGAAACTTGCGCCTTTGTTACACCACTCTGGCCTCATACATTTGTGACACGCCCGAGGCGGGTATGTTGTCATGCGTCCGGGGATTGACGTCACATGTCACAATGGCAATGTACAAAGATTTTGGAGATTCGTTTCGCCATCCGCCGCGCCTCGGAAAGACTACTCTGCGTCAACTCGCCTCCATCGGTGTACGCCCCGGAGACGTCGAAGCCTTTTTTGCCGCTTGCGAAAAATTCCGTCTGAGCGGCGTGTCCGAGCCGTTCTGGCGAGATTGGCCTTTGTCTGAACCCTCGGTTTTCTTAACCCCAGAGGCGCTCCACCACTGGCTCCGCGAATTCTACGACCACGACTTTCAATGGTGCCTTTACGTTCTCAGCAAAGCAGAGTTGGACTTCCGCTACTCGATCCTCACGCCAATCGTCGGCCTTCGGCACTTTGCAACAGGTGTCTCAGGACTCAAGCAGGTGACTGGGCGAGTCCACCGCGATCTGCAGCGTTATATTGTCGCTGTCATTGCTGGAGCTGCCACGCCGCGATTTGTCAGGGCAATTCGTGCACTGGTGGAGTTTCGCTATCTCGCCCAGGCACCTGTTATCACCGAGACCACGCGGACGAAGATTGCTAGCGCATTGCAAGAATTTCACGATAACAAGCAAGTCATCATTGACTTAGGCGCTCGCCGCGGCAAGAAAGGCGTTATAAAGCACTGGCACATTCCTAAATTAGAGCTGATGCAGAGCATCGCAATGAGTGTCACGGACGTAGGTTCCCTCCTACAATGGTCTGCGGACACAACAGAGCACACCCATATCAATCTCATCAAGAATCCTGCGGAGTCAAGTAATAATAAAGACTATCATTCACAGATATGTCGCTATCTTGACAGGCAAGAAAAGTGTCGTCTTTTTGACGACGCAATCGCCCTCACACTTGCCGGGCATTGTGACAACCCAGACACGGAGAACGAGGATTCGGAAGAACTGAATTGTGATGAAGTTGCCGAGCTTGAAGCGTCTCATCCCGCGGTTATACTCGCTGATCTGTGGGGCCCGAATCGTCAAGTAACAAACTTTTTCGAGAAGGCCGAGCACGACGCAAGGGTGGGTGCTTCAAAGATCTGGCCACCCCGTTCATTCATTGCATGTTCCACCGCCATTCATCTTAACTACAACCCTTCCCTCAGTCGCATCATCGTTGATGAGGCAGCGGAGCTGTTTTCCCTCCCAGACTTACGTGGTGCTCTTGCCGACTACATCAGCCGAGAACGGTCCTATCATGACTTTCACGATGTCGGACAAGCTAGACGTGCCGCCGCTGATGCCCCCCTTCCCTTTGACCACTTACAACTGTGGTTCAAAGTACGGGTGCAGAGGAAGTCTTTCCATGACACTTCAGTCATTTGCCCAACATTCACCATTAATGCAGCACCACCCGACGGGACTTGGAAGCATGGACGCTATGATGCCGCCATTTTTGCTCTTGGGAATGCTGACCACTGGCCGGTGAGTGGCCTAACAGGTATGAGGTTATTTCTCTGTCGATTTTCATTGATCCTTACTGAGTCATTCACAGGCCATTTTGTGGCTCAAGTTCGGATGATTTTACGCCCAATTCCCCCTAAAGGAACACGCCCTGTATGGGCGAAACGGTATCTTGCCTACGTGCAACAGCTCGAGGTGCGATCTAACAGTGGTGCCATTGATCCCGTTACGCATATGCATATTCTCAAACGTTCCATGCGATCGAGAGGTACGACTATGGGTGGCATCTTACCTTTGGACCAGATCCGTTCTTATGCTCATATCACTCCAATGTTTGGGAAAAAAGCAGATCCACGACTGACTTCAGCAAATAGTTTACATTTTGCAGATACATTCTACTTAAACCATTATTTCGACAAAGATTTTTTCTATGCAATATGCAAATGATCATTTGCTAGTAGTATGGTCTCGGGCCGCACCCCATCATGTCCGTAACACATTGTTCATATATCTACGCTCGTATATATATATTACCTTCCATCGCTTAGCAAGCTAAGCTTGACACGCATCTATGATATTATCCTCCGCCGTGCTGTGTTTCTGGAACGTTGTGACGCGTGGTACGGACTACATAGGTCCCTAACGAGCATACGATACGACAGCTCGACGACCTCTCGATGGCGCTCAAGACGTTCCACACATTGCCTCCACCGCTGTTCGACCTCGCAAAACCTCCGTCCCGCTCGGGCACCCTGTCATCCTCACCATCGAACGCGTCTGCCCCACCCTCTTCTCCTACGCCCAATTTCTACCCTAGACGGTCGTCCTCTCCGCTTTCGTCCATTTCTCCGCTGCATATTGGCTCCTCTACAGCGCCCCAACGATCGGCAACGCACCGGCATCATCCCTGCCTTTTATTCGCTGCGCACCCTTGATTGTTTTCGCCTTCTCTCATCGCGACTACGCACCGTCTACGGAGTTTTGGGCATCCGGCAGGTCGTTCTGGACCGTGACACAAGCGTTTTTGGCCGTTCTATTCCGGCGACGATCTGCTCCGTTGGAAGAAGGGTATCAGATAGCGGCCTTGCACACTGTCACTCGCACCACTCAAACCGATGTCGCCAGTGAATCCGTTTCAAGTTGAGCTTTTCGCTACTGACATTCGTGCTCACCCCTTCATTTCCAAATGTTCTCTTACTTATTGTTTCTCAGACTCTTTTTTGTACCCTTCTCACCGCTGAATCCGACAACAGGACGTATTCACACATTTTCCTGATCGCTGGCAAGGTCGCTCGCGTGCGTTTTCTTCCATTCCGACTCCGAGCTGTGCGGGGGGGAGCCTGGAGAGGAGCCAAGGGATTACTCGGCGCTCCCACTGGCAGTCCTATTGCAGTGCGTGGTGCCCCTCGGATTGACGCCCTCGGCAGGTGCGTTTTTCATCCATTGAGTGGATGTTCAGGCGTATTGGTGCGACGCTGCTGCTGCGCGGTGTCGCCTGCGGCCTGTCTCCGAGCTCTGCTAGGGAAGGGGAATAGTGCGGCGCTGCACCTTGCACCTCTTCCTACTACTATCACAGCGGCGACAGTGCTGTTCGCGCTGCCCCCTTTCACTGGGATCGTCTGAAGCGTTTTTCATCTGTTGCATGTATTTTCCTATTGTACGGTGCGAACCTGCTCATTGGGTCCCGCTTCCCTTCCAGCACGCCCGAGCAAACTGCGGAATACCTCGCAAGTTCGCTTTACAGGCGAAGATGAATCACATTACATCTCTCTAACCTCTCGCTTTCCACTGGACTGTCACGCACGAGAGAACAACTCCCGCTTCGTCCCCCTCAGGCTTTACCGTTTGCACACCATCAGATATAAATTTCTTTATCTCACGTTAGACGAAGAGCGCTCCGTGGCCAGCATCGTCTATAAATCCCTTCTACTCTCTACTCTAATCACTCGAGTTCCATACCCGGGCCGTCCGTGTTATCGTGATTCCCTGAACTAACTGATTTTCGTACAATCCCTGCCGGGTCAAAAACACTGCGCTGTAGATATGAAAATACGTTTATCAATATTATGTAACATGAACCGTTCAACGTTCAATCCGTGGGCCCGGGGTATGCACTGATCGCGATATCGTATTGATTACCACATATACCACATATGTACACGTGCCACCCCCTCTGTGCTTATCGTGCACCCCAAATCTCTGGCAGCTCACGCCACGACCTTGTTTATCACTCCCAAATGGGCCAAAGCACCCTCGAAATGGCCTACTTCGCTTCGCTTGGGCAGCTCTTTTTTTACGTCCACGAGCACCGCAAGGTTTCCACTTACTTGCCCCGACATCCCCCATCCACGCCAAATTCCAGCACCAGCATAATGCCTACTGCGGTACTGCACGACAAAGCCTCGCTTTTCAGCCGACCTCGTCCTCCAGTCTCTCTCAGGTCCCGTTTCTTGACCTAGAGCCATCGGTTGCTCATATCCACCATCAGATCTAACACATCGTTTCGCTACTCCATCGTCCGTCCATCGGCAGGCTGAGATGGACGTGACCACAACCCGTCTACCGGGCACATCCATTCGTGCTCAGCTCTTACGACAGGAGCTTTCATCTTCCCTTCGCCCATGCGATTCCTCCGTGACCTATGGCGTGAGTAGTACTGCGGCCCACTTGCGGTGGGTTCTTCTCTATTTAAACCCTCTTTCTCTCCCTTCTCTGCTGCCGTACTCCCCATTCTCACGAGTTACAAGTTCTGACGAGTGTCGTTTTGTCCATTGCAGCAAAATGTCCCATGGTCTTTTCGCACCACTTGCCGCCGTCGTCCCTGCCACCCCCTGCGCCCACGTCATCCACCGGCGTCATGTCCTCGTCCACGACCTCTCCCGCATGCACGTCATGTCCGAATCATATCTCTGGATTTGCGATGATCTTCGTCGGACATAACGTCTCATATGACCGGCAGCGCATCCGCGAAGAGTACAGTCTCAGAGGCACGCAGACGCGGTTCATGGACACGATGTCCCTCCACGTCGCTGTCAACAGTATATCGTCCCATCAACGGCCCGCGTGGATGAAACACCGCAAGGCAAAGGCAGCGCGTATCGAGCAGCGTACGGAGGCTGTCGAGGCGGCGCTCGAGATCATGCACGATGTGGAATCTCAAGCAGACTCCGAGGTCGACTCTGAACGGCGCGCGCAACTCTGTCGACTGCGTGTCGAGATCGAGGAAAGTCTCCCTCAGCTCCAAGAGGACGACGCGGACGTGACGGCCGTTGAGCTTTCACAGCAATGCTAGGAGGATCTCACATCGGCCAACGCCCTCGCAGACGTGGCGAAACTGTATTGCAACATCGATATGGACAAGGGAATCCGCAAGGACTTTATAACGTCGTCGAGGGAGGCGATTCTCGCAGACGTTTAGGACTACCTCGCGTACTGTGCTCACGACGTCTACGTAACTCATCAAGTCTTTGCACAAGTTCTTCCGGCATTCCTCGAGAAATGTCCTGGCCCGGTATCGTTCGCTGGTATTCTCACCATGGGTTCAAGCTTTTTGACGGTCAACGAATCGTGGGAACAGTATCTGCGCAACGCACTGGCAGAACGAACGTACCACGAGTTGTAAGGCAACATCAAGAAACATCTCGTCGATCTCGCAGAGCAAGCAAAGGGTATGATGCAAGACGCGTCCTGGAGAGACGATCCTTGGCTTTCACAGCTTGATTGGACGCCAAAGGTCGCAAAGAAATCTAGAGGCGTTGATGGCAGTGTAGGTCGTTCCCCAGCTGCATGTCCTATCTAGCGTTGATCGTCTGTAGAGTACAGAACCGACACCCAGGACCAAGTCACCTGTGGATGTTCTGTACTGGCCAGAGTGGCCGGCGGCAAGCCTGATACTCAGCGTGATCTGTAAATTTATGGTTTGTATTTTTGTTGAATATGACGAGTCATGCTATTTAGCGGGTCTCTTTTCCTAGGTAGCCTCGTTAGATGACGTGAAGACAAGCGTCCAGATAGATACGAATGCAGCAAAGGCGATAGCTTTAGATCATCTTGGGGTTATCGCTGCTCGACTGCGATCGAGTGCGATAAAGTTTCGACAACGGCCTGGGAAGCATCCCCTTGTACCACTTGATGAGGTACATATTATTTAACCAATTGGTATCACGCTCACGCTCCCTAGATTCTTTCGAGGGAGAATGTCCCGGGTTTCGAGCCGCTTCTTACTCGGCACGAAACCATTTCTCTTCACTTGTTGAAACGTTCTTCCGATGATCAAGCCTATGAGGTACGCCATTCATTAAAGTGAAAAATTATTATTGCATCACTGGCACTTTTATTAGAGCGCCCGCGAACTTACTTCCGCGATGTGGGGTCATGAGCTTGCAAACGCTTTACGAGTGCTACGCGGCAATCTACCTGAGGATGACGGTGTATCTGCACTAAAGCGGTCGACATCCACTCTGTATACGAAACTTCGGAACACTGTCTCTGAAGTATGGACAAGCCGCTCAGCTTATGTTTTTGATGTTGGGTGAGTGTGCCAGTGTATCAACACGGTCTGTTTAATACTTTCAATACTTTACTAGATCGGAAGAAGAGGTCGCTCGGATTGATCTCCTCGCAGAGGAAATCGGGACAGTTCAAAATCTCAGAAGCTCTTTCGGACCCATACTCAATGTGGTGCTAATGGCTCTTGACGCGCCGCCGTGTTCATGAGAACCAAGGCTTTGCGAGCCCTTGGCCAAATCGTGACCAGCGATTCCAGTATTCTCTCCATGGTAAGTGCACGTACAACTACCAAGTCGCGTGTTTCTGATGAAACGCAGGCGAATGTACGACGAGCCATCGAAGGGCACCTTCTGGACTCTTCCCCCGCTGTGCGAGACGCTGCTGTCGAGTTGATCGGCAGATACATGATAGAGTCCCGTTGATAGATTCGGACCAGCTCAGTTCTTCGGGATCTATATCCCCCGAAGTGGCAGGTGATTATTACACCAGAATAGCCGATCGCATCGCGGTAGGTATTTATTCTTTCACCATATCGATAGCTAACTATGGATGGTTCAGGACACCGGGCTTGGAGTGCGAAAGCGGGTGATCAAGTTGCTTAAACAATATTACTGCGCCACTGAGGACTAGTGCTGTGCCGGCCTGGCTCCCAGCCGGCAAGCCGGTGCAGCCGAGCCCTTTTAAGCTGGGCCAGGCCAAGCCATACGCTCCACCTGAGCCCCTATGATGGCTCGGCCCGTTGTTTCGAGGGGCCAAGGCCAAGCCAGGCCAAACCGTTGAGGCCCCAGAAGCCCCCATTTTCAGTGGCGGATCTCAACCGGCAAGATCCGACTCCTATACAAGGTAAAATTTAAGGTTCGCCAATCCTATTGCTCCTTCTATTACCAAACCGCTGGCCCATGCCTAATTTTTCTGACGAAGAACAGCCTCGCCGACCAAAACGTGCGCCAGCCCCTTCAGCACGCGTAACATGCGTCGATAACGCGGCCAAACTCAAACTCTCTTCCCACCGTCAAGCAAAAGCGGCCACCGAGCCAGTGCAACCTCCACATGGCAAAAAACACAAAACAATTGATTTAGACTCGTTTTCGAGCAACGAGCGTGATTCGGAGCCAGAGAGTCGACCCAAAAAAAAGATCGTGAAAGGTGAATTCAATTTTTTAAATGACCGTGGCTGTTTCTTACCCTTTTCCAGGCAAAGGTCGTGCTACTACGCCACCCGCACACCCACCACAGCCGTCGGAGATAGTCGACCTCGACACTGAGTCAGAAGGAGGCTTCCTTCAAGACGTTCAAGTCACTGATGTAGACGGGCCCACCAAGAAGGCACGCAGCGACCGCACACAAGATGTCGACGCATTCTTCTCCCAGCCATACCTGAAGAACGACAAAAAGTATAGAGATTGTAATGCATGCTCGTAAGTTTTACATCGTTTTAACTATTATTTCTGCTCATGATTCTATAGTAAGCTACAGAAGAAGCCGGTTGCTCTTATCAACAAAGCCACGACATTGCGGTGCCACCAGCAAGCAAATCATTCCACTGAATATCGAAAATGGGCAGCAGAGAACAATTTCATCTCTATGCTGCCCGAAGATACTAAGCGCCACCGTGAATTGGCTTGTGAGGCCACCTCGTCTGGGAAATCTGAGCTCAGCCGGCAGTGCTCGCTCGATACACATCTGGTGGCCAAGGAGCCAGTCATCCGTTACTCAGACTCCAGCTTGTGGGATGCCGTGGTTAGATGGATCATCGAGACCGATCAGGTGCCAGTGCGTCTCATGATACTGAATGCACTGATAACCTACTAACCATTCATATTTAAAGCCAATCTCTGGTGTGGAATATCCTGCATTCCATAATGTGCTGCAAGTAGCCTCCCACGCCACAAATGGAATCAACGTACCCAGTCGCAAGATCAAGCGCGATGCAATCGTTGACCTTTTCCACCAGAACATCAAAACCCTTCGGCAAACGTTTTCGGTGAGCGCTACAAGCAATGTTACTAATTTTGCTCATGATCCTTGCAATAGAGTGAGATCGTTTGAGGCCGCGTCAACCTGACGTGTGATGCTTGGCAGGCATCCAATGTTGATGCATACTTTGCGGTCACGGCCTCCTGGATTGAAGAACAATCACCATGCATATGGACCCTTCAAACCGGGCTTCTGGGCTTCGTGCAGGTCAATCATGCTCATGACGGAGTTCGTCTGGGACAAGCCCTTTACAAGGTAGCCAAGCGTGCTGGCGTATCACACAAGGTAAAGATTAGTATTCGTTTGTGCTATGCTAATGTATTTTATTAGATTGGCTATGTGACCTGCGACAACGCAAGCAACAACAACACTATGATGGATGAGTTTGGGTGGCTCATCTCCACTGAAACAGGACAGGCATTTGATGCTCAAAAATGTCAATTACGGTAAGCCATCGTAACCTCAACACGACCAATCCAACTGACCTTGCCGTCACAGTTGCATGGCACATGTCATCAACCTCATCACCCAGGAATTCATAGGCACTGTCAGCACCTCCAAACATTATGATCCGGCCACACCTAAGATGGAACTCATCTCCACAAGTGACGAAGACGATCGTGATGTGATTGGCATCATTCATGCCATCACTGTCAAGGTAAGTGAAACAGATTACAAAAAGATCATTTATTCATTGTCATGGTCTCGTCATGCAGCCACGATCATTGGCGAAACAGAAAGAATTGTTCAAAAGCATTCAGACTCGCAGCCACCCATTGCAACTATTACTCGACATGAAGGTGCGGTGGTCGTCAACGTTCATCATGCTTCATCGTGCACTGGACCTGAAGGAGGTAAATGATCCACTGCTCTGACATCGTTCAAATAGGCTAACAAGCCTCAGGAGGTAAATACGTTTGTAGCACAGCTCAGTTTGCTGGAGCGGGAAAGTGAGAAGCACCGCAAGATATATGCGCTCGAGCTAAACGACACCAAGTGGGAACGTGTTCACCACACCTTGACACTACTAGCGGTATGTACAATGTTACTGCGCTCATGATACCTTATGCTCACTAGTACTGCTCCGGAAGTACGCTGAGAGTGCCCAACACGCATTCTCGAGTGAGAATGGCCCCACGCTACACACAGCTTTGCCAGCCCTTGAAGCCCTGCATAAAATATGGTCAGCAAGGGCGAAGGGCAGGAAGTACAGCAAGTTCAGTATGGCACTCGAGGCAGGACTGAAGAAGATCTCGACATACTATGACCACACATCCACATCCGACGCATACATCATTGCTATGAGTGAGTTTTTCGACTATTATTTGCAATGGATCTAATATTGTAGAACTATAGTACTGGACCCAAGTCAAAAACTAAACTACATCCATATGAGTTGGGGTGAGGCACTCTATGCTGACGCAATGCGCCATGCCGAAGCCATCGTACGTCAACTACTAATCACAGCAATATACTGCATGTCGTTAACATGGAGAAGTATGAAGAACGGTACCGTATGATGTACGGTAATGCTAGGGAAGTGCCACAAGCTACGAACCGCCCGTGTCCTGTCACATGTCAAAACCCAAAGGTCTGAGCCCTCTTGAATGAGCTCATGGACGAAGACGACAGTGATGGTGAAGGTGAATTGGGTGTTACAAGTGAGGGCCGGCAATGGGAAGACCCTTCGAGACCATGGCTGCAAGGATTCCACCAATACCTCAACATGCAAGATATTCTTGGTGATCTGTCAATTATTCAATGGTGGGGCATTAATTCTGTATGCTATCCAGTCTGGGGATCGCTCGCACGCGGCTTCCTGTCAATCATGTTGAGCTCGGTTTCATCCGAGCAGGTATTCTCATCTGCCGGTATCACCATCAGCAAGCGCCACAACTGTCTCAAAGCCAACATCGTCGAGGCACTGCAATTCCACAAGTGTGCATCAAAATCAAAATTGTTGTTTAGACAAGATCTGTCTGTGTTGGCAGAGATCACTCAAGAGGGGGCTGGATCTGATGAGTCGGATGGGGAAGACACAGGTGATGGGGATTGGAATCTCATGTAGTAGCTACATTTATTGTGTGCATAAGCATTTCCGAGTCATGTCTACATGTACAGGCCATGGCTTTGTGGCTTGCGGGCCAAGCTGAGCCACCTTTAGTGGCTTTTAGGGGCTTGTGGCTTGGCTTGTGATTTGTCAGAGCCAGAGCTCCCCTAAGCCGGGCCAAAGCCAGGGCTTTCGAGCCAAGCCGGGCCAGAACAGCACTACTCCTGCGAAAATGCCTTTGCCACACTCAAACAGATATTCCTATCCAAACCTGTCCTTCATCTCCCTGACCTCTCTGCCCCCTTCGCCATCACCACCAATGCTTCTAAATATGCCTCAGGAGCTATCCTCCTCCAGACCGACCTAAATGGTGACTGGCACCCTTGCTCGTACCTCTCCCAGTTGTTCTCACCAGCGGAATGAAACTACGATATCTTTGACCGTGAACTGCTTGCCATCATCCACGCTCTGAAATCATGGTGCCATTATCTCCATGGCTCCCCATTCCCTGTCCAGGTCTTCACAGACCACAAAAACTTGACTTACTTTCGTCAAGCATAACACATCAGGGAAAACCTCCCACTGATAATGTACCAAAATACCTAGTATTTGGTATAATTCTGAAGAAATAGTCAGATTTTCAGATTTTATGGGCTATTTTCTTATTTTATTTCAACCTATGATTCCTAGAATAAATATTTAGTAGTAA